>CM060956.1:96209855-96423191 GCA_030765055.1 Mantis religiosa | reverse complement strand
TGTGGGGAAACTAAGATTCTAGGGAAATATTGGTGACAGGAAAAGTGATCAGATGTATCTAGAGAAGATGATATATTTTAAAAGAGTTCAACAATCGAGATAACATAGTATTAGAAATAGGAAACCATTTGGGTTAGTAAGGAATAAACGGCTGAGAAAACTCAGTAAGGAGAAGGGGGGGGGGGGGTAATTAATTGGGCCCAAAAGCTGGACAACAGGATTCGAGCCTTTGAGCCCAGAAAATTAAGTAGCTTAGGGTAATACTATATAAATCAGGTTAAGAGGACTACTGTAGAATTCCAAATGTATGCATCCGATTTGTAGTTTAAATTTTCACCTTATGCGTGTTTTTATTCAAGTGGAAATAAATATTCTGTACTTTTATTCAGTTGTCTTCATTTCTTATTACTTTGTGTCTTATTTCTTATTTGTTCTTTTTCTGAAATTCCCTGTTTCTTTTTATGGTGTGCCTCTCTTTTGTGTTTAGTTTTTCGTTTACAGTCTTCAGTCACTTTGTTCATTTCCTGTTGCCTCCTTCGTTTCGCTCTATTGGTTTATCGTTTATTTATTTCCTTTAATTTTATGTTTTGTATACGTTTAACTCTGTCCGTTTTTTCAACTGTTTTAAATATTTATTGCTGAAGAGTTTACTCACACCTGTTTGTTGATGTCTATGTAGGTCACATAACCCAAATTGTAGCTATACATCGCTTGCAATAAAATGCTAGTTCTGCCGCGGCTGCAGTTGCTAAGGGCAATGACCTCTTGCCCAAAATAATGAGATGAGTTCTGGTTGCCCTGTAGAAAGCTAAACCAGTTAACATAACCTGTTAAACCTCTGTGGCTTTCTGCAGAAACAAGTTCCGATTGAAAACGGGCTGAGCTACGAGGGTGACACTGAAACATTTTAGAATGCCATGTTTCCAAAAGATAATTTAAATTGGTTTGATTTGACTGCTGGTTTCTAATGCTGTGCTATTGATTGCTGGGTTGTTTAGCCGGTTCTAACAGTTTGTTAAATCTCATTCTTAAAGGTTTTATGTTCATCCAGGCTATTTTTTGTTGCTAATTTAAGTCATTATCCCCTAAACAATGTAAAGCTCGTCTCAGAAATGTATTTCCAGAAGAGGCCTCAAATAAGGCAACAATTTGTAATTGATACAACCATTTCAAAAAATATTGTTTTTTTACCTTAGTGATGGACGCCCAGAATTGTTACCGATGAACATATTGCCGCTGTTCAAGCAATGCTTGAAGATGTATGAATCAAATCCAAAACATCAGTTAGACGTGGGAAAACTTTGTTGTCGATGGATTCCACATAAACTGACTTCCGATCAAAAACAACAACGCTTTGTTTAGTGCAGAGAAATAGTGAAATGCATCAAGGTGGCACATCAATTTTGCTTTGGTGAAGAATCATGGTTTATTGTTATTGACTACAAAAGTATGTTGTATTAGATAGAGTAGTTGTACTTCAATAAAGTTCCTGGTAATGGCGGCGATTCCAAAAGGCGAACCATCCAGCCGTCACATGCGCAAACCTGTATGCGTGAAAGTCAGCGTGTTGGTGGTTACAGTCAAGTACTGATACGGGACCAAGCTGTGTGTGGTTGAGGTATGCGGGGAAGTCGATTAAGGGGGATAAGCTGGTAAGGAGTGGCAATGCCTGCATAAATAGAACTTATCAGGTGAGATTGTTAATGTTCCTTACAAACGCAGCAGACGATGATTTGGATAGTATCACAGAGCTTCCCCAATCCCCTTAGATTAGCCCACCAGCTATACTTTCTACGACTCCCGCTGAGCTGGTGGGTTCTAAGCTAAGCTACCCTAAATGCAGAGACTTGATGAAAGTACGGTTACTCTAATAGTGTCCTCCAGTCTTGAATTCCTTCATTATATTCTTTGTGAAATAAGTGGTAAATGAAATGCAAATGTCGTGAATTAAGTTGTATAGTGATACAGTGAGAGGTTTTGCTTCCGTTGCGTGCTTTGTTTTAACCACTGGTTCTTAATTACTGTTTAGCAACACTGGTGTAGAGGAGGCAAAGTAGTATTAAACTTGGTTTCTTTAGTAGCAGCATTGCACATGAAAGAGGTTATGTTAAAACAAAAACTTTAATTTTTGGGTAAAACGTTGGATTACTTTTGTGACAGTGTATATAATAATTTAACAGATAACTGCAATTCAAGTAGACGTTCTTTTGCTGCTTCCAATAACCTAGCCATCCTAGCACTTGCGTTAGCAGTTAGTGAAAATGTGATCTCATTTCTCATATTTTTACAACATAATATATAATAATTATAACATATAATACATAATATATCAAACGCGTATCACTTGGTAAATCATTAATTTAATGTGCTAACTTTTCGTAGCTGTCTGGCAATTTGAGGCTTGCATTACTTTTAAAGGTTTTTGTTATAAATATTTTTATTTATTTTACTATTAACATATACCATTATAATGTTGTGATTAATATTAATACGATATGTATCTATACTTACATATGTATAAATATTATTTTGTGGTTATATTTTGGCTTTATATTTATAAGTATATTTGTATTTGTATGTTTCTTGCTCTAATTTGTTTTGTTCTTCAATGTAAACAAGTATTGTATAATTTGCATATGCTGTTATAAATGGGGCTTTGCCCTGTGACAGCAAATAAATAAATACACAAATAAACTGGATGGAATCAAGGCTTCGCGGGTGATCAGCCGTGTCAAATTAATAAACGTCGAGCTTTCGGCCATTGCAAACTCCATGGCCTTCCTGAAGAAGGAACGAGTTTGAGACCACGTAGTTACTGTTGTGTTTGTCCATCAGACTTGAAAGTTTCTTCTTCTTCTTTCCTTGGTATAAGATACAGTCCTGTTCATTTATGGTCCTCTAACCCTTATGCCATTTTAGGCGTCGGGTGAAGTAGCCACAACTATGGATCAGAGAGAGAGAGAGAAATATAGGGAGGAGTGAGGGATGTAGAAGAACGGAATGAGGGCGAAGTGAATGAAAGGAAAGATGATAATGGAGCAATTGGTGGAATGATATTGGTGGAAACCGGAGGTCCCGAGAAAACCCGCCCCGCGGCAGCGCAATGCTGTCCAGCACAAATCTCACGTTGCCGTCACCTGGGATAGAACCGGGGCTGCCTTGGTGAGAGTCAGGAGGTCTAACCGCTCGGCCACGGCGTGGCCGGACTCGGAAATTTGGCAGCATAAATGTTTTAGTTGCTTTAGGGCATACAAAACCACAATGCAATAAAACACACGGTCATATCGCTAAAGAGGTTGAAACACAATATATTAGTCGCGCTCCAGTTAATTCAAAGTTGCAGTGTATCAATGACTTCTAAATTGAGGGCCGTAAATGAGGTACAGACACCTAAAGTTAGTAATAGCTTTGACATGGATCTTCTGGCATTAACAATAAGCAGATCACTTTACAATAGAAAAACATTTACACAATAATTCAAATTACTTTCAAATTCTATAATTCTGTATCTTAAAATGTTCCGTTGTTTGACTTTAATACCAGTGAATGACTGAACAAATAGTGTTCAGTAACGCTAATACATTTATATTAATGGCTTTTTTATGGGAATATGTTTACCCTGGTGTTTATCTCGATTAACATGAAGCAGGCAAAAGTAAGCTTTTGTAAAAATAGTTTTTGTGATTAAATATGTAAATAAACGCATTGAAAATTGTGTGAATGTAACCTCATGAAACCGAAGATCCCGGAGAAACCCCGCCCCAGTGCCGTGTTGTCCACTACTCACTCTCACTTTGCGGCACCCTGGGATCGAACCAGGTGAGAATCGAGCGGTCTAACCACTCAGCCACGGCGCGGCCTCATTGATCGGTAGGCACGTGAATGAATATTGTAACAAAGAGAAAGAAGAGGCAATCAAAATCCCTTGGTGTCTAACGACAAAATGGGTGGCTGCAATATTATTTACATTTGTGTATAATAATTGGCTAACCTTAGGTATCTGACATACAATTCCCAAGTGGTCAACTTGTGTTTCACTGTACGTCAGGTTACTAATATTTTGCTGTTCTAGTAAACAAGATAACAAGCGAAAGCAGCGCTGTCACTGAAGGTCAACACACCTCAACGCTTTGCCACATAGTAGCAATATAGCACGTTTTAGAAAGAAAGGGGAAAAAATTTCCGCAACCATTTTCTTATCGGCTTTGTGATTTCGACGGGTTTTTGTAACGGGGAATGTGAATTCTTACAAAATTAGAATTTAAGTGAATAGCTACAAAGTCACGGCTAGCACAATTATAATACTTTAAAAATTACAAGATACTATATTCCCTCACAGTTTGTACAGACTTGGACTGTGTAACCATGATATTGGTTGGCGTGGTTAAGCTTATCGTGGTCCATCGTCATGATAAAAAAAAAAAAAAAAAAAAAAAAAAAAAAAAAAAAACATGGTGATGTTATTAAATAACAACGTGGGAATTCACCCCTTTTGTAAACCTATGTTCTGTTGGAAAGACTCAAGTCGATTGACTCTTCTTTTCAGGATCATAACAATAAATCCCAAGATTCATTACCAATAACGATATTGTACAACAAATTGGAAGTGCCATCTTCGAATTTTCCTCGCAAATAAATTCACAAGATAAAGATGTTTATCGAACCTCTTCAAGTATTACTCAAACAACGGCAATATTTTTATTAGTAACAGCAGTCTTGAGGATCCTTCATGAAATGAATCACTAAGAAACATATTGTTTTGAATTCGCTGTATTATGCTGTGCTAAGCACCAATGAACGCATCACTTCAGCTAATGGAATTCGCAGGAATCACAAATGAGAGATAGATGTTGACTCCACGTGGAGTAATCAGTGCGTTATCTAAGAGGTTTCTGTTAACAAAGATAAAGCCATGGTAACGCTGATACCGAAATTAAGGGATGCAATAGGTAAACTACCGTAATGGATTTCAAAGAAATTGTGTATCTTTGTTACAACACGTGCAGGCAGGTGCATTGGGTTGAATAGTTGTTTTAACAAAAGAAACGTAAGAAACAGTGTTCTTAGCAGGGTTCTAAAGGGATAGCACTTGACTCCGTTTGAATAGGTATTCTTCGGACCCTTAATAATGGCATGATCGAGACTAATAATCACAATGGACAAAATAGTAACAAAGGAGTTTTGGATAAATAAAGAGGGTTTTCGAGAGGTGCATCAGGGACCGAGCGGTGAAGGTACAGGGAGCAATTGCTTCCCTGTATCCAATGCTGGGGTCAACCTCGATGCCAATTGGCATGAAGTTATACCTCTTCCGAGCGCTGGTAATCCCGGTTATGCTTTACGCCTGCGAGATCTGGGGCATGGCCGCAGACAGCTGGCTAGCATGGCTCCAACGTGCACAGAATAGAGGACTCAGGTCTATATATTCTGTGGGACGTTATTTTCCTACCAGGTTGCTTCACGAGGCCTCGAGTCTTCCATACGTGGAGGATGAAATTAGGCGCCGGGCATCAAAATTGTACGCAAGTTTACCCAACCACAGAAGCGCCCTTGTTAGATCCCTGGGAGATTATGATCCCACTAGACGTCGTTCTAGACAGCACCGGTTACCCCGAATGGCTTGCGGGCATCCGAGATAACCTAGGAGCTAATCCGAACAGCAGCTAAAGCTGAGCTCCACATAATCCTTCCCAGCTGCTTGGCATCAAAATTATTCCCCAAAGCAAAATCAAATAAAAACACCAGGGTGCAAGGTGTTGCATCCTGTCCTTCAACCCCCAGGTACATACTTGTAACCTCATAAATAACACCATTCTAAAAACCTACATTTCACCCTACAATATCTCGAAATCTACCTACCTGCGGTAAAACCCTTGACGGGTGGGCGCGCACAGCTGTACACAGTGAGGACAGACCTTCCGCGGCTGGCAGCCGATTAAGACGGTCCTCTGGTTTTGTCTTGGGCAAGGCAGAGCAGAAGCGATGAGAAAAGATACCTGTCGGTTCATACGTAACGACTTTTAAGTGTTATCGCGTACTAAGCAGTCTACATGCGGTAACTCTGAACAGTGAAATATTGATAACCTTGGTCGGCAACTTCGAGTTTGATGTGATGATAAAAAGAAGCAGTCATTAAATCAGTTTGAAACGGGCATTCCAGTGTCATTAGAACCATCCTTACTCATACATACCCACGCATACCCTGAGAGTAACTCTCTTTGCTCATACCCTGCGCTACCCATCTTTATTCGCTTCAACGCTTTGAGAAGCAGAATGATACAAAACCATTCTTTGCGTTTAGTAAAGCCGCTTGCACACTTATAGATGGCTGCTGTGCAGCCGAAAACTAATCATTAGCTATTGAACGTTTGGGATTGAGCTTTGGAACTTCATGCTGAATAAAAGCAGCGTGGTGCCTCACCTTCAAGGGCTCCGAGTTCGTATTTCGACTAGGATGAGTTATCCGGATAAAACTAAGCAATTTACCTATACAAATAATAAATATTGGTGTATATATCTACCTATAGGTATGTATATACAGGCTCTTAATGAACTGTACCGAAATAATTTCAGCTGTTGAACACGTGACTAATATAAACAAGTTGAGATAGGAAATGCATGGTCTGCGACTAAACATAACGCTGTTAATTGTATTAAACGAAATTGGCATCAGATGTTGGTAAGTTGGTATTGAAACAAGATGGGAAATTGTTGGATTAGAATGTCTTTAAAACTGCTTCCGGAGCATAGAAATATCGATCCTTAGTAGCTCGTTATTGACATTCTCAAGATTTAATGCCTCAGATCTCTCTCAAATCTAGAACTAATTATAGTCGCGCTGCTCGAAAGCTTACCATGGATTTGTCTTTGGTAATAGATACCTCTCAGAAAACAAAATGATAACTCCACGTGGAGTGAACATCTGCTTGTCATTTGTGATTCCTGCGAATTCCATTGGCTGAAGTGATGCGTTCATTGGTACTTAGCACTGGGCCGGGAAGCACAGC
This sequence comes from Mantis religiosa, assembly GCA_030765055.1. NCBI lineage: Eukaryota > Metazoa > Arthropoda > Insecta > Mantodea > Mantidae > Mantis > Mantis religiosa. The sequence goes on along the minus strand of CM060956.1, from coordinate 96,416,184 downwards.
AGTTGCTCTTGCTCTTACAAGAATAATCAGTGCGTTATCTGAGAGGTTTCTATTAACAAAGATAAAGCCATGGTAACCGTTCGAGCAGCACGATTATATATGCCAGTGCGACACTGAATAGCGATTTACTGGCTTCTTACATCCTGTAGCCTACTCTATAGAGTACTCTACTCTTTTTATAGTGTTTCTGCAACTGTTCTGATGGCCGAATCCGTAACGCCGATAACTGGTGTTCGAAATGTCATTGGTTCGGTTCCTGTCCTTCATTTAATTTTTTTCTTCGTCTTTATTGCGCCAGAAAAAGATCTAACTGCCCGAATAATAGAAGCATGTGAAGTTATTCGACACATAGGAAATTTTGGACAGACTACCACAAGCGTTCCTTCGCTGCTGTCAGCGAGTTGCATTTACTTATTCTATTTAAGTTCGTTCACCCTTAGGTAAACGTACCCATGTGAAAATATTTAGCTGGATTCAACCTTTGGTAGAAACAATTGTAATTATTTACACTGATAAGGTGAAATTACTCCGCAAAATGCATAACATTTATACAAGAGTTAAAGGCTTAGAAAAAATATTTTAAAAAGCAACAAAAAAAAAGTATAAAAAATTAATGAAGGAGACTCGAACTGGTTTATCTTTCACTTGAAAGCTAATAGCATGTCTATTGCGCCAGATGGAGCGCTCCTTATGTCTCTTCATTTTCGGTGTTGGGCGCTGAAGTGGTATCATTAACAGTGGTGTACTGGCACTTAAGGGGCACCAACATGCCGTAAGTCTCCTATCTCAAGTTTAAGATATCTACAGGGGTCGTGTACCGACAGTCGCGGCAGACAGACGTGTTTCGTGCGCGCTGCTTCCGTGAGTGTTTAAAGTGTAACTGTGTTTAACTGTGGAATACGATATCTTCTAGTGAATTGTATTTTCACAATCAGTGCAAGCAGTGTTCTTTAACTAACGTGTACTAGTGCCCTTTGGGTACAGGTGTGTTTCTTTCTCTTTCTCTATTTTTTTTTTCTTTTCTTTCCTCACCTATTATGTCTCTCACGCCGGAAACTACCGGCCATCCAGTACGCTCAGCTATCGATATGGTTTATAATACCACTAGTGAATTCCCACAGTTACCAGTGCCTCTACAGCAAGCTCAACCAGTGTCTACGCAGCCAACCCAGGTTTCTCGCACCAATACTTTTAATCCTAATTCACCAGTGCGTCAATCACCCTTACGCCCGTCACAATTACATCTAACCACGTCAACTGCTGCTATAGTTACCGCTAAAACTACGAGTGACGTTATCATGCATGAGACTGCCCCATCTAACAGTTCACCTGCAACCAGCTCTAGTCGCGCTGCTACACATGCTGCTGCCACAGCTGGCCCGAGTAAACGTCGCTGTACAGCTCCCCCATCAGAACAAACAAGTGCCTCGCGCTATGCTTACACTGTTTCCACGCACAACCGCTTCGCACTACTAGAAGACAACACAGCCATGGACGAGACAAGCAACTCCGAGACACCTAAGGAAAAAGTTCCACCAATTTGCTTGCGCAACATTGATAACTATCAACTTCTATTACAAGATCTAAAAAATAATGTTACCTCTGAATTTCACACAGAGCTTCGCGGGTCTATCCTTAAGGTTCATCCCTCTACTTCTGACGATTTCCGTAAACTTACTACATACTTCAGCTCCATACAACAGGAATACTACACTTACAGAAATCCGACAGATAAGCTTTTCTCGGTAATTATCCGAGACATCCCTCCTTCGCTCACTGATAAGGAAATCTATGACGAACTGTGCTTACAGAACTACCCAGTGCGGAAGGTCACTCGACTTATGAATCGGTCGAAACAACCCATTCCTCTCTGTGCGGTGGAATTGTTAAATAGCGATGATGGTAAAGCTATACTCAACCTAACTCGCCTGTTCTACAGTGTTGTTAAGGTGGAACATCGCCGTCGTAACACTGACATACCGCAATGCACCCGCTGTCAGAATTACGGTCACACAAAGAACTATTGTCAGCTGACCCCGAGGTGTGTTCGCTGTCTAGAGAATCATCACTTCTCACAGTGCACTAAACCGAGAGATACTCCAGCTCAGTGTGTTCATTGTCATGAAAACCATCCAGCTAACTACCGAGGTTGTCGGCATTATTTAGAACTGAAATTCAGAACACAAAATAGCAACACAAGGCAACAGCCTGGGAATTCTCATCGCTCCCGTCCCCTACAACAATCAGACAATCCTGCACAGCAACCATTACAACCCCCAGCTGCATCACCAGTACCTCCAACTTCTTCACCAGCAACTTATGCCAGTGTAACTTCTGCTTCCTCAACGAGGCGTACTACTGCACAACAAGATCCCTCTAACTCTTCATCTCTCTCGGCTCTGCTAATTAGCCTGTTCACTCAACTTCTAAATTCTTTATCCACGTTCCTCACTCCTCTCTTACCGCAATTTACACAATGTTTCCAAAACGCTCTTCTAACTACTTTCCGAAATGGTGGCGTGTAATAGGCCATCTCTTTCATCACTCACTCTCCTGAACTGGAACGCTAATGGCATACGCACTAAACGTGCCTCCTTCGCTGCCTTTCTCAGCTTGCACAGTATAGATGCTGCCTGTATCACCGAGACTCATCTTCTCCCGAATGAACGTTTCTCCGTTCCAGGCTACAGGATTTATAGATTTGATCGGAATGCACCTTCCGCCTCTGGAGGAGTAGCTGTGCTAGTTAAACGTTCTCTGACTCATCATGAAATATTCCTACCTGTGATTCCCGGCTTTGAGGTAGTGGGCGTTAAACTCTCTCTTCGCGATAGCAACGATCTCGTCCTAATGAGTGCTTACAAGCCCCCAAATAGTAAGCTTAATACTCACTATTTCTCTTTCCTTTTCCCAGCAGAAAGCTGCACTCTCTTGCTAGGGGATTTGAACTCGAAGCACACTTCTTGGGGCTGTAGGGTCACAAACCCGAATGGACGACGTCTGTTTGACACTATTAATGCCACTGGTCTTCACATACTGGCTCCCACAGAACCAACTTACTATTCTGGTAACCCACAGGTAGCTCCTGACATTTTGGACATTGGGGTACATCGCAATATACGATTACCTGCATCGATTTCTGCACTGCCAGCGCTCGATTCCGATCACTGTCCAGTGTTGGTCACATTTAACCTCACTCCAGATATTTTGCCACAAATCCCGCGACTCATTGATGGTTTTGTCAACTGGGACATCTTTCGCACACACCTGGATGCTGCACTCCACACATCTTATCAACTGGGTACTGCGGATGCCATAGACACTGCCGTTCACCATTTTACCTCTGCCCTCTCTTCCAGTGTACGATCCTCTACTATCCGCAGTCCTCAACCTCGTCAATTCCCCTCCTTGCCTATCCATATTACTCAACTCATCCAAGAGAAACATCGCATCCGTCGACTGTGGCAACGTCAGCGTCTACCCTGGCTGCGCCAAAGATTAAATAGTCTCATTCGACAAGTACGGACCGCACTAGAGCAACACCGATTTCAGGAGTACCAGCGACAATTAGCCACTATCCGTCCCGGAGATCATACCTTATGGAACATCACTAAGAGGATTCTCCGAGAGCCGACAGTGATTCCACCTCTTCAGGTTGATGGAACCCTTTTGAGTGACTCTGCTGCCAAGTGTGACGCTCTAGCTACTCACTACGAGCGTACATTCACGCCTAACACCTGTCTTGACTCTAATATTCCCTCTTCCGTGGACAGGGAACTCCTTGAGTACCAACTTCGTCCTACAGCGCACAACAGAATTTCGTTCACTACTCCACGTGAATTGTCCCGCTTTATCCATCGTCTTCCCGTTAAAAAGTCTCCCGGTCATGACCTTATCCCTAACGTTGTGCTGAAGAATTTGACAAACAAAGCCCTAGCTTATTTATCATCAATCTTCAATGCTGCTCTGCGCATTGGTCATTTTCCATCTACATGGAAACATGCGGAAATTATAGTCTTCCACAAGCCCAACAAGCCAAAAAATCTTCCCTCAAGTTACAGACCAATCAGCTTATTACCTACACTTTCTAAGCTTTTTGAAAAGATTATTCATCAATGTATTTCTCATTTTTTGATCCATAATCAGATAATTCCGTCTTTTCAGTTTGGCTTTCGCCCGAAGCATGCTACCACTCACCAATTGCTCAGAATCACGCAGTCTATTATTCAAGGTTTCGAAAACAGGCAATACACCGTAGCAGCATTCCTAGATATCGCCCAGGCATTCGACAAGGTGTGGCACAGTGGACTACTACTTAAAGCATATCGCATTGGTCTCCCTTATTATCTGATACAAATCATAGCAAGTTTTCTCACCAATAGAACCTTTGTGGTGCGCATTGCTGATTTCACATCCACCCGACGGCCTATTTTAGCAGGTGTACCTCAAGGTTCAGTACTTGCACCACTCCTCTTTAATATATTCACTTATGATCTTCCTGATATAGCTCCAGTTTGTACGGCGTTATACGCAGATGATACTGCTCTCTATTATTCTCACGCCAATATTCTTCATGCCATTCAGAAACTGCAAATTGCCCTAGATCAATTAGCTCATTGGTTCTCTCACTGGCGCATTTCCCTCAATACTAACAAGACAGAGGTTAAGATCTTCTCTTTACGACCTTATAGGGATCCTCCTTCACTACGGCTGCTGGGGGAACCGCTCTCATGGTTACCAAGCAATGTGCCAGTGAAATACCTTGGGGTGTTACTGGACACTCGACTTACTTGGAACGCCCACATCTGTCGGTCTGTTACGCTTGCGTTTGCCCGGCTATCAAAACTGTACCCTCTACTCAACAGGCGCACTTCACTTGGTTATGAATCCTCCCTGCTTCTTTACACATCTCTAGTCCGTCCCATTTTTACCTATGCAGCTCCAGTCTGGGGTGGCACCAGTAAGACTAATCTCCGCCGACTGCAGGTACTACAAAACAGGATGCTTCGCACAGTTACAAACGCTCCATGGTTCATCCGAAACCAGCAGCTTCACCATGAGTTTGGTCTTCTACCCGTTCACCAATACATCCGACGCCTGGCACGTCCATTCTTTTACAATCTCCAGGAGGTCCCTGGAGCTGTTACCTACCGTCTCGGCTGTCGCACTCGCCAGCCAACTCGCCTGAAGCGCAGACTGCCCCAAGATCTTCTCCTGAGTGACGTCTCCAGCACAGATGACTCAGACACGTGATTACTACCATCAGACTTTAAGTTCTCAATTGTGTTACAGTTATCCTCCATATTTAGTTAGAGGAGTCGTTCATGGCTACCTCCATTGTTATGTGTCCTGTTCCTATATATCTTATACCAAACATCTGTAAAGCATAATTGCTGATCGATGGATAAAATAAATAAATAAAAAAAAAAAAAAAAAAAGATATCTACACTCGCTCTAAAAATATTTCGGTATAGTTCATTAACACCGTGTATAAAGGCTTACTTAAAAGCCCGGCATTAGCTAAATACCTTTCGAAGTATAGGGCTGATTAGTATGAAATCTGGTGTAGAGATAACGGCAAACTCTTAAAATTATATTAATGATTTGGTTCTTCTAGTTTAACGGAAAGTCTGTAACTTAATGTAAATGAAACATCCTGTATTTCTTCTACATATTCAGGTGGTACTTTTCAGTAGCTTTTCAAGAAGTGCGCACATGAATAATTCTGTGCAGTTCATTATATTTAACTAATGAATTACAGAGAATAATCCATGCGGGTCTTGTTGAAAGCTGTATTCAATATGTTAAAACACATAGGATGTTCCATTTAAAATAAGTAACCGGAAGTGGCGAGCGAAATATGACCTTTGCGGAAGAACTCATTTGGCCATCGAAGGGATATGTTTTTTGTCTAGTTGTACACATACACACAAGACGCAGACACATACACAATACACCCATGCCGAAGGTGGAACTCGAACCCGCGACCCTACGCGGCGGAACGCTAGAGACATACGCTCTAACGATCAGGGCTGCGAGGACCGGCATTTTGAGTTCTATAAGAATATCTCCGTGCACTGAGTTTCCGCTTTAAAGGTTATTCAGGTGGTGCGGGTCTTTTAACTAAATCTCTATGTATGTGTATATTTAATAAGAGCTTATGTATAGGAAAACTTTTCAAAACATATTGTTTGTAAATCTTTTAATGCAGCATTTTAACGTAGGGGATAGAAGTGAGCATTTCTGTTCAAGTCGCGTCGTCGTCGTCGTCATCATCATCATATACGCTAGCATTAATTGAAAACAGCATTACCAGATATGTTTTCATTATTGTTTTGTTTAGATTAAATATTTATACTTCTTGGATTACGTCAAGTATATTATGAAACTTCCAAGCTCTTTCTTTGAAGTCAGTATAAGTAATTCTAATTATATTGCAATTTTCAATGCAAGAATTACATAACATTTTAATACCGGTTAAACCAGTCCTACAGGTTACGTGTATTAGTGTATGGTAGCTTTGTATACTTGAGAACACGTGTATGTGCTTGACTCATACCATTAGATATTATTTGTAAAACTCTAAGAACGACAGTTTGTACAATAAGATTTTTCTAGATGCATTGTCATGGACAACGCTTAAAAATGGTGTCTTCTTAAATCCCAATGTTATTGCAGATGTCACCATAGTACCATTGCTGTCAGAAAGGCGCTTAAACCTAACAAGGGAACTATCACTGCGCTACGCTCTTGAAAATTTGATGTTATAATGTCTGACGAATATGGACCATGTGTACCAAAAATCTGGTGCGGAGTAGAACCGCAACGCCCAAAACTGAAGCCTGGAAAGTGCTGCATACGACCACTTGCAAGTAGCTGCTGGACATCCCTCGTCAGGTGTGTGAGGGTGTAGGGGACGGTGCTCCTTATATATGCCATGTGTAGGCAGCTACCGTCAGGGATAAGCAATCCCTCCCATACAATGCTATGTTATGCCTATATGTTCCTACATATTCTGGACACATTTTTGGATACTTCCAGTAATACTCCGCACACAGGCCCCACATAGAGCAGAGATGATACCATCAAACTCTCAAGCGAATACAGGTGTGGGCATAGTGATAGTTCCCTTGCTAGTTTAAAAATCTCACTCACATGATTGCTCTGCTCTACTTGCACACGCTGATTTCTTTATTTCACGCTAATGTAGATAAAAAGGTGCAGATATTTGTGTTAATGCACATTTCATTGTAGGTACAAGGGAATAAGAAGCTATAGTCAAATCTTTTAAGAACTGGTCGCTATGTAATAACTTTGAAAGCCGTTCTTTTTACATAGCCAAGGAGGTAAACGAGTAGCGCCTTTCTATTTCAAACCAATGACAGAAATGTCTCGAAATGGTTTTTTCACAAAAAAGAGGTTGCCAGAATATGGTTTAACACGATCTGCGAGTTTTTTAAAGTAAGATTTAGTCTATCTCTTCCGGTTTATCGTTTGCGTAAAAATCATCCAGAATGAAACGCGCTTAAGAGGTTGTTGAAGAAAATTCAAGATATACGAGGGGGGACCCAAAAGAAACCGGACTCCGAAGGCGCTGCCACTCGTAGACGTAGTGCAGGGTTCTCACGCTAGATGGTGTTAGTAGAGACCTTCATGAAACAGCTGTGCAGACGGCGTCAGTGTAGGGCTGAACGTGCAAGTGTGGCATTATGTTTATCTGACTATTGGCGGGTTATCTCTGCGAAGTCGTTATGGCAACTTTAAAATAACAAAGAGTGTGTGTAAAATTTTGTTTCCTGCTTAAAAAAAAACTGCAACGGTGACACACCAAATGCTTCAGGAAGCTTTCCAGGAGGATGCTATGAACCGCACACAGGTTTTCGAGTGGTTTGAGCGCTTTAAACGTGGTGAGAAATGTGTTGAAGACCAAGCTCGTTCTGGACGACCTTCAACATTGCGAAATGAGGAGAACATTGAAAAGGTCCGCCAAAAGATCAAGGAGGATCTTCGCCAAACGATCGACCAAATTTCAGCAGCGACAGTAATCAGTTGGAGCTCGTGCCAGCGGATTTTGAGGGAGGATTTGCACATAAGACATGTTGCTGCTAAATTTTTTCCGCGCCTTCTCACACAGGAGCACAAAACCATCCGCATGAATGTGTGTCAGGACTTGAAAACAGAGATTGCACGTGATCCATTCTTGAACAAAGTCATTACAGGGGATGAGAGTTGGTTTTACGGGTATGACCCAGAAACCAAGCAAGCATCAAGCCATTGGAGGACTCCCAACTCACCCAGAACAAAACAAGCAAGGCAAGTGAGGTCACTTGTGAAGACGGTGATCATTGTCTTTTTTGATGTTCGTGGAATTGTGCATCGGGAATTCGTACCCCCTGGCCAGACTGTTAACCAGCACTTGGGTGTATTAAGACGTCTGCGAGAGGATGTGAGGAGGAAACGCCCGGAACTTTGGCGATCAGATGACTGGTTTCTGCATCACGACAACGCTCCAGCACACATGGCCTTACGAGTGACCCACTTTGGCATTTTAGATGTGGTCTGTCGTTCCTCACGCTCCGTATTCGCCGGACCTAGCCCCGTGCGACTTTTTCCTATTTCCACGAATGAAAGAAACGCTAAAAGGGAAGCGTTATGACGATGTGGAGGCGGTAAAAGCAGCTTCGCAAAGGACACTGGACAATATCAAACTTGAAGAGTTCCAAACATGCTTCCAACAGTGGGAAAAGAGACTTGACAAGTGCATCGCATGTAATGGAGAGTATTTTCAAGGTGGCTGAAGTAATTTTGTAAAAAGTTCACCAATAAAGTGTTTTTATGACAACAATCCGGTTTCTTTTGGGCCCCACCCCTCGTACATGTTACTGTCATAAAAGAATCTTAATCGTCTATTTTAATGAAAACTGTTCGAGTCAGTTTTGAGGGAGAAAAAAAAGAAAGGCCACAGACGTTTTTATAAGAATGCTTTTTGTGGGAGTTCAGGGTTGAAATCCCCACATCGAATTTTTAGGTGAATACAATACTTTTCTTACTTATTGTAGGTTGTAGAAAAAGTAAAAAAATATTATGTAAATGCATTTAAATATTTTCTATAACTGATCAAGATTGAAACATTTGAATGCGCTTATACAAAAGTCTTTTAACATTTTTTTTTCAAATTAATTGATGCATAAAACTTCTTAATGTTTTTGCATAATAGAATTTTACATTAGATAAATTTTTGGTACAAGGACACTTTGTACTGCCGTATCAAAACTTTTTTATTAGTTAATAGAAATAGTATCTCAAAACACTGTCATAAACTCATTAAAATATGCATGTTCTAGGTGTTTTAAAATCTGCATGTATTGTAACAAAATTAAAATAATAATTTAATCTATGTTTAAATAAAATTCTACCTAATCATAAACCTAATAATCTAACAAAAATTGGTATTATTTTCATTAAAAAAGGTAAACAAATGGGTAGGAAACAAATATGGATATTATTTTCCATGCATGCATGGCTTACTTGTGCTATAGTTAAGTTACACGTGCATTCTCTAGAAAAATCATATCAGTTGAACCTATGTTTTATCTTTTCTGCTCGAGTCCTAGAGAGTGTTTTCGACTGTCTGGATTTTGCACACTTGAGAACCACCAGTCGAGAGTATAATTTAATTATACACTTATGCAACAATACATTTGCATCAAATTCCGGGTTTCTCTAGCGAAGGATGCTGAATGTCAAGAGCATACCTGGTTTTTAATTGAGCGCAGCGGTTTGACGTCATTGATGCTGAGTATTTTTACAGAGCTGGATTGGATTGCAAACTACGCATCACAGATTTTAATGCTCTGAGAAGTGTGTCTGAAGAACTCGGTTTTTAGAAAAGATACTCCCTCACTAATTAGACATACTTCTGAACAACTGCTTGAGAGCAGTAGCCGGGTCCTTGAGGCGGTGTGTGACACGCACACGTGGTTTTTTTTTTTTTTTTTTTTTTTTTTTTTTTTTTTTTTTTTTTTTTTTTTTGGCCTTCGGTAAAATCCCATATGGCCATCGTAGGGAAAAATAAGAAAAATAATGTAAGGAAGTTTAAGAGGCTGGGAGGAAACTAGATGTGTAGATCACTGTCTTTAAGAAATTGTAGGAGAGCTTGGTATACAGGTTTGTTGCATAACTGTAATATGGTGTTGACGCTAGCGGGAAAAGGAACAGACTGTTGAAGTAGGCGGCGGAGGAAGGAAGAACGGTGGGCTCGGTAGCGAGAGCAACTGAACAGGAGATGATTGAGGTCAGCGGTTTCGCCTGGGTCATCAGGACATACAGGGGAATCGATGAGACGTAGTCGGTGAAGATGCGCAGGGTAACATCCATGTCCAAGTCGCATTCTAATGATGGAGGTGAGATGTCGACGTGCAATCCTGAAGCTGGAGAACCAAGGGGTCGTGGATAGATGCGTCTGAACGGCGGCGTGGTGTTTGCCTTTGATGGCCTGCGAACGAATCCAGACTTCATTCCAGCGACAATAGGCGTCACGATGAAGGACCGGGAAGAAATCCGTGTAGGGCAGTTGGATGCCTTGGAAGGTGCCTTGGGTGAGTCCCTCTTTTGCCAGGCGATCGGCGACTTCATTGTTTCGAATTCCGACATGCCCTCTGATCCAAAGGAAGTGAATTTGATGTCCAGCTATGGTAGCGTTGTTCACCAACGTCAGTATCTCGTAAAGATAACGGTGCATGGCTCTCGTCCAGCGGGGAGATGAGAGTCTCTGCAGCACACTCTGCGCATCGGTTAAGATCAGCAGTTTGGGGAAGCCCTGAGAAATACCATATTGCAAAGCGTCACGAATGGCCAAAACCTCTGCAGTGTAGCTGGAAGCCTCCATAGGTAGGCGGTATCGAGCCAGGGCATTAGTAGAAGGACAGACGTATGCATAACCTACTCCATCAGCAGATTTAGAACCGTCGGTGTAGATCGTGGTGAAATCTGGCCATGTAACCTGCAAGAAATGAGAGAGGGCAACGTTCACGTCAGGGCTCCGAATCATGTGATCAGGAAGATAATGCACCGAAACATTCAAGAAGTGTAAGTCATATGGATATTGAAACCCCGGAAGAGAGGGACTTTTCAAAATTAAGGGAAAAGCGTGGTATAGAGCCCGAAAACCCAGTAAGAGTAAGGGCAATCGTCGTACAGCTGGAAAATCCACGTTGAGATAATTAGCAGCAAGATACTGCAACGTCCGCAATACTGGGTGGGCATCCACGGAGAAAACTCGCAATAGAAAGCGCTGGGTTAATTGCTGTCGTCGTATCTCCAATGGTGGTTCGGAGGCCTCAACCAAAAGTGCATTCGTCGGTGTAGAAAGCATAGCACCCAGGCAAAATCTAAGAGCACGGTACTGAGCGATATCCAACTTGCGCAAGACCGATGTGGAAGCAGAGCCAAAGAAGATACAGCCATAGTCCAGCACCGACCGAATTAGGGAACGATATAGCAGAAGTAATATGGAAGCATCCCCACCCCACCATGAATGAGCGATACTGCGTAGAACATTAAGAGTTGCACCAATCTTGGAGATGAGATGCTGTATGTGACGACTCCATGAAAGGCGACTATCCAAATAGACACCCAAAAATTTTGCGGAAGATGCAAGGGTAAAAGTAAAAGGTCCCAAGCGGATAACGCCATCAGGAAATGTCCGTCGTTTCCTAGTAAACACTACGACTGTAGACTTGGAAGGTGAAAGATGTAATCCGTGTTCAGAGGCCCAGGTTGATAAATCGGTGGCTGCATCACTAAGCCACAGACGAGTAATCCAAAAACTAGAGGACCGAGCGTACAAACAGATATCATCAGCGTACTGGAGAACGCGAATGTGAGGACTAAATAGGGAGTCTAAATCCGACGTATAAAGTGCATAAAGAAGAGGACTCAAAATCGCTCCCTGTGGCAATCCTCGAACTACTATTCTGGGGCCGAAGAAGGAGTTATCAGGAGAACGGATATAGATGAGGCGATGTCGGAGAAGATTATAAATGCCAGAGCAGTACCGAGGAGGAAGACCTAGTGCTTGCAGCTTCCCAAGCAAAACTGGCAGTAAAACACTGTCGTAGGCGCCGGAAATGTCCAAAAAGATGGCGGTCAGATATCCTTGTTCCAAATAGGTACGCTCGATGTCAGTAGTCAGGATGCTGAGACTATCCAAAGTACTCCGGGTTTTGCGGAAACCATATTGGGACATGGGTAATAATCTTCGGGATTCCAGCCACCATTCAAGTCGTTGTTTAAGCAAGCGTTCAAAGGTCTTGGCGATACAGGAAGACAAAGCGATCGGGCGATAAGAGGTACCAAAGCTAGGGTCCTTCCCCGGCTTCAAGATAGGTACAATGATCTGTGTAGTCCAACCCTCGGGGAAGACGCCGGAGGCCCAAAGGTCGTTGAATAGTTCCAAAAGGATCATCTTCGCACGAGGAGGAAGGTGGGTGAGCATGCTATAGGATATTTGATCATAACCCGGAGCTGAATTCGACGACGACTTCAGTACACTTTGGAGTTCAGACATGGAAAATGCTGACATCAAAGTGTGGTGCGAGTCCCCGGAAGAAGAGAGACCAGTAGGTGCTGGTGGTGATGTCACGGATGGCGGAGCAATGTGATCTGCAAACTCAGCGATCCAATCCCTCAGAGGGCGGGTAGGAACTGCCTTCTTCCTCAATTTGTTAATAAACCCCCAAATCTGAGAAAGTGGGGTGGTGTTAGAGAGTTTGGCACAAAAGGTCTTCCAGCACTCCTTTTTGCACTGTCGTAAAAAACGTTTGGCCTCAGCTGCGGCCCGTTTATAGGCCAGAAAATTGTCCCATGTAGAGTTGTGCCGGTAGGTACTGAGCGCCAATTTCCTCTTCGCAACATAACGACTGCATTCTGCATTCCACCAAGGAGATGGTACACCACGGGACGTAAGAACTGGCCGTTTCTCTGGGATGGAAAGCAAAGCCGCACTATTGATACACTGTAGAAAGGTGTCGTAACGCACCAACGGAGGACGATCATTGGGAATCTCAGAGACGGTGGCTTCCAGAATACGTTCGTACTTGACCCAATTGGCACGCCGTAAGTTCCATCTGGTCGAAGGCCGGTGGGCCACAGAAACGTGCGGAAGAATAGTCGAAATCTCCAGCGGGAAATGATCGGAGCCCATTGTAAAGGGAAGAACCCTCCATTGGAGTTCAGAAGATAGGGAAGGGGAGCAGAGCGTCAAGTCAATCGCTGACGGTCGGTGTCCGGGCCGAGTGAGCAGGGTGGAAGACCCATCGTTGAGCAGAACCAAACCAGAGTCCTCGATGAAGTCCAAAAGCGTTCTGCCAGCAGCGTCTGTCAGGTCACAACCCCATGTGGTATTATGAGCATTAAAATCTCCGCCGAGTAAAATGGGGGTTGGTAACTGGCGCAGGAAATGATACCATTCTCGACTGGTGATGATCATTCTAGGGGAACAGTACAATGAGACAACTGTGACCTCTCGTTGACAAAGCAGAGTCCTCACCGCCACAGCTTCAAAAGAATGTATTTGGCTGTGGTCTATCTGAATGGTGTAATGTGGAATAGCAGAGTGTACCAGAATTGCAACTCCTCCCCATCCGTCCGTCCTATCCTTGGAGTAGAGGCAGAAAGAAGGTATGCGAAGAGACGTATTCGGAGTCAACCAAGTTTCAGACAGCAGGGCGATGCTGACGTGGCGTACAAAGAGTTCTTGCACAAGAGAGTCATAATTAGCTCGAAGAGAACGACAATTCCATTGCAACAGGGTTGAAGCCATGCTGTAATGTTGGGTTGTCATCGTTGGTTTATGAGCTTTGTAATAAGCTGGTAAGGAAGTCGCGGAGAAGTTCAAGTTGAACAGGGGCCGTTGAGGAAGGAGAAAAAGCAGATAATACAGGAACTATGAGCTGTAGTAGTTGCTCCACAAGCTGCAAACTAGTGGGAGCAGACGGCGATGAAGGACCCGCCCAAGATGGCGGATAAGGATTATGAGTTATTGGAGATACAGGTACTCGTTGTGGAATATACAGAGTGGAATGAACTGGGGGAAAATGCGGAACTCGGACCGGGGGAGGTCGAGTTGACACACGAGGCACCGAAACAGCAGGTGAAGTCGGAGTGGCGAGGGCAACGGCCGGTTGGATTCCTGGTGAAGGTGCTGGTCGAGGAGTGTAGGAAGGCGGCGGAAGAGTACTGGCTGACTTTGTAGGAGATATTGCTCCAGGGAGAGGAGGGAAAGACCGTGTATCAGTCATCGAGAGGGCTCCATTGATGGCCTGTGAGTAAGTTGGACGAGATGACTGAGGCGAGCAAGGGGCATCTGCTCGAGAAGCTGCCACCCGTGCCTCCCGGTATTGATGGTATGCTGGGCATTTTCTGTCTGTTGCCAGGTGAGCTCCCTGACAGTGAATGCAGCAAGGACCTGAGGTAGAGGTGCAGTCTTCTAAGAGATGGGGTCCAGCACATTTACCGCATCTAGCCGCACTCCGACACTGATGCGAGCGATGGCCGAAGCGTAAACACTTAGTGCAGATGTAAACTGGAGGATCACGAGGTTCCACCTGGCATCGCGTTCCAAAGATGACTACATGAGTCGGCAACACTTGAGAGCGGAAGGTAATCTTACACACAGGAATGGGGACCCGTACTGCAGGGTCGCTAGTGGGTCGAGAAAAACGCTGGACAGAAATAACAGGGTAGGCACTCTCTAGAAACTCAGCAATTTCTTCTTCTGAGAGACTGGTGTCCACGTTGCGAATAACACCCTGTTTGTGTATCATAAAATTGGGAATGTAAACTTCCAAAGATGTTCCAGTGAATGCCGGTGATTCTACTATAGTATTAGCGGCCTCTGCCGATGCTGCCTCAATTTTCAGTCGGTTTTTTCCTGCTGAGGTAATATGCACAATTGCACGTCGGATTGTCGGGTTGTGACGAAATAGCAGTTTACCCACACTCATGGGGTGTAACTTACCCACATTCTTATCCAAACTTTCAATAAACACATAAAAAGGTCCGGGATCTGCGCTGCTATAACGATTGGAATGGCTACGTGGTGTAGAGACGCCAGGTGTAGAAGGTGTGGTTGTAGGACGCGACGTGGAAGGAGGAGATAGTGTAGAAGGCCTCGTCGTCGGAGACTGAAGAGGGCCGACGTTCGAGGTGTCTACTGGCAAGTTCCCATTTGGTACACCATCACTCGAGTCAAAATCCATGTTGGAGTCTAATGGCGCAACGGATTCTCCTGAAGTCCGCTGCCGCTTAGAAGCACGTTCGTCATTTTCACTAGTAGCAGAAGTCGTAGGACGGAGTGAAGTTTGGACTGGTTCACAGTGAAGAGTCGGTAGAGATTGCTGCAGAGAAGTAGAAGCAGAAAGTTGTTCTTCTTGCTGGTAACATGTCTGCATTGCGGAGTAGATTAGCTGCCCCGTATCAGGGGGGTCAGCCATAGTACACTAAATATTAACACTTCACGAGTAGAAAGTACGCACGTGAAAACACAAAGAAATTTGATGTAGAATTAGGCCGGCAATTTGCCCCGTTCTACTAACGCCGCCTCTCGCGTCGGAAAGATAAACAAGTCGTCACGGTGTGGCGATGTTACCTGCTCCGCTGTCAGACAGCGACTGCGCACACGTGTTGACAAAAGACAATCGAGAAGGGAGTTACCATGGAAACATGTATCAAGAGCGGTACTTGTTCTAAGGTGATGGGGATTCTTTATGACAACTGCGTAGCATTTCTTCTTGTGTTCGTCTGTGTATTCTCAGAAACTACTTGTTTATTTCTGAAGAAATGCATTACTTTTCTCGACAGTTAAACATTACTTCGGTTCCGAAAGAAATTAGGTCAGAAATGGTAGCATGTTTTTCCCAATTTCGATAAATGTTTATTTCTCAGCATTTAATTGTTTTGATAATACATTCATTTTAATTCACTGAGGAGAATACATCTTACGGAACATGATAATGGAAATGCATTGATAAAAAATAAAATGGGTAGCGCAGGGTAGAGCAATTAGGTTACTCTCAGGGTACGCGTGGATATGTGAGTAAGGATGATTCTAATGACACTGGAATGCCCGTTTCAAACTGATTTAATGACTGCTTCTTTTTATCACCACATCAAACTCGAAGTTGTCGACCACGGTTATCAATATTTCATGGTTTGGAGTGACCATATGTAGAATACTTAGTACGCGATAATACTTAATTCTTGCCTTCGCCCAAGACAGAAAACAGATGACTGTTCTAATCGGCCGCGGACTGCCTTCCCACACAGCTGCGTGGATCACTTTCACTTCGCGAAGCCCATTATGCACACCCAAAACTCCTTTGTCCATTGTGATTATTAGTCTCGATCATGCCATTATTAAGGGTCCGAAGAATATATTTTCAAACGGAGTCAAGTGTTACTCCTTTACAATTCCTTCCTGCTAAGAAACCCTCTTTCTTGCGTTGCTTTCGTTAAAACAACTATTCTACTCAATGGACCTACCTGCACGTCTTGTAACAAAGATGCACGATTGTTTTGAAATCCATCACGAATCTTTACTTATTGCAATTCTTTAATTTCGGTATCAGCATGATAAATCAAGACGTACTAGACAAATAAGAATAAAGGAGATGGTTTACTTCCAAATTCCAAAGTGATAGTGAAGCATAAGATGAACTGTTATCAAGAACTTAGAGTATAGCACTTGGTAAAGGACCCTTTAATGTAAAGAAAGCATTTTCTTTAAAGCCTTTAAAAAAGAAATAAGGAAAACTTTGGTCAAGTACATTTTTTCTTTAATTTACGTCCTCCAGCGTTAGGTTATATCGGACGTTGAATGAAATAGATGAATTGTTGTCCAAATTATCCCAGGGTCCATAAAGCTTATAGTTACCCAAACTTCGTCTTTCAGGATAAGGGAAAACCCAAGAAAAAACTTATCCAGGTAACTCACCCTGACCGAGATTCGAACTTTGGATCTCTTAAACGTTAGGCAAACACGCTTCCATCTACGCTACCGAGGCTGGCAACAATATGTTATGTGTAATAAATTGAACTTGTAACGAAGCGAGGATATACAGCTGAGAATACAGGTATTTTAAATAAGGATATGGAGAAGAATAGAGCGTGTGAAATGGACAATAGTAGTTATGATGTTTTAGAAAAGTAGGTGGAGGAAGAACTGATAAATAAGAGGAAAAGAAATGTATGAGAAGTTTCTTGCTGGCCTACTGGGACCTATAGTTCGTGGTTTAGGGGCGATATATTTTGGAGTTCATATATGCTTATAGAAGAAGAACACAGGAGACTGGATTTGCAGTGAAAGAGCTGTCCTTGTGCAGAAGCCTATGCAACCAGCACTCCATTCAACAAATTCAAATTATCATATTTTGATAGAACCCAGCACCAACAAAGTACAGTGACATTGTGTTGGCGGTTATTGAGAAATTTTAAATAAATGCATGTGTTAAAAGATTGAGAAACCCTCTAACATTTTCGTGGCTGTGCATTTTTGTTCATTTCACACGGGATATTAGTGCAGTAGAACTAAACTAAACTAAGCTTTAAGTCACAACAGGCAATGGGGGCCAAGGCTTGTTGCTCGATCTTGAGCTAGAACGAGAGTGATGAGTAGGATGGGACAGGGTTCCCATACCGGGTCCTTCGGAGGCTGGTGAATACGGTCTTCGTAGCCTAGAAACAGAGTGGACAGCAGAGAACTAGAACAGTGGGATGGCCTGAGTGTGCGGAAGGTGATACTTTATGAAGGTGAAAATGATTAAAGGAACGGTGATAATAAAGCAGTTAATGGAATGAATGACGGAAGAAACCAGTGAACCCGGAATTACTGGTTTTATATACTACTTGGACTGATGCAAAACTAAAAAGGTACAATTCCATTATGTAAGACTTAAAACTTTCACTGCGAGCGTTATTAAGGCATTACAGGTGATCAGCCGTTCAAATTTACTAATGTCGAGCTCTCAGCCATTCCAAGTTCAATGGCCTTCAGGAACTAAATGAAACGTTGGACGACTGTCCCCCATATATATAGCCTTCCTCACGTGGGTAGGGTGGAAGGCACAATTTGATACAGAAACAATTCTAAAACTGAATTTTGGCCGAAGTACAAGAGATGCACAGAAAATGCTATCATAACAATTACAGTTTAGGTTGCTAGGAATAATCTACCCGATATGAATACAAGAGTATTGAAGATTTGAACATTTGTGGTCATTTACAAATAGCATAATCACAGGGGACATTCACAGTTGCGTAAAACTTAACACGAATAGAAATATACAATAAATTGCAGCCAATCGCATCAGGGTTTGGAATAACTTAGCTGGTGTTAGCCTATGCGATCATCGACAGTACACGACAAAAGAGGTTATGTATAAATATCAAAATGGACAAGAGCTACCTGTCCGTTTAAACTCACAATTTCTTTTGCCACGAGTTCATATTTGGAGTGATACCAATGGAAACACATACATTGAATCCTCCATATAGAGATCAATGTAGGCTTTATTTCAAATCTGTTGTTGCAGGAAGCGACTTCATAGCAAAGATCATTAGATTGACTTCCCAGCGAGGTTTGGCATTCTTTAATGGTACCAGGGCTGTATGTTCGATGTATTCCTATTCCTAAATTTTGCCCATTTTTGTTATTTGAACTGTAAGAGATCTCACATTGCCACAAAAGAACTGTTTGATTAATTAATGTCGGCTATCTCTGCCTCAAGACTTGGTGAACCCGTTCCATTTGTTGAGAATAAAAATCCCATCGAGTTGGAACGAATTTCCACCAGATACATATCATTAGTTTGGGGCATAAACAAGTTTTTGAAATGACAGCATTTGCAGGGTATCGAACCACTGTTTCGAGTTGTTAGGGTGGCATTAGTGCACCCACCTTTCATCACATGTCACAATAATCTCGTGATAAATCTATCATCCTGGGAATTAGTGATAAGCTGACTACAGATATCCATTCTGCGTTGAGCTTGTAGGTGTCAATTCGCGTGGTACAACTTTACAGCTTCTGAACGACTTTTTAAATGTCTTAATATGGGAGTGTATGGAGCACCAAGCTCTTCTGATAACCTCCAAGCACCTGCCTGTTTGTGGATTATCTTCCAAAACTTGCAAATCCTTACTCTAGAATCATTGTTGTACTACTCGTTCAGAAACGACACCTTCGCCTTCGACCATGGTTTCAGTTATTCATCGCTTTGTAGGTAATTGATTTGAAGTTCTGTCGCTATTCACTAGTTTCTCCCGATGTGAAAAGAGTAGAATTTTAAGCCACTTGATCTACTGCACACTGAACATGGTTTGATATGAATATTTCACTTATAACACATGATTTTAGTTCTTCTGAATCCTAAGAAAGCATGTCTCTATTTAGAAAGGTCTGCAATGAACATAATTAAAAAACGAAGATAGGTACTTATAGACAGAAAGTCGGTCTCCTATAGGAATGAAAGAATAAAATTTTCAAGGCATCCCCAAACATTTCCTCCGCTGGAAAAAGGAACTTTATGTTGAAAGAAAAGTCCGACATAACTTCCAATTTTTAAAATATATAAACATATTCTGGGAAACTGCAAGGGGTAGATCGAAAGATACGCTAAGAAAAACAAAGCTCCAATTAAAACATACAATTTATAACCATGTAACTCTCTTCGTATTATTAACCATTTATTGCATGTTATAGCCTGCATTCGTGTAGCGTGTATGCAAAGTGTTGTAAAATATGCCATCCTCCCCCATGAGCTCATGAAAAAACAAAAAGCCACTGCTGTATTAAACATGTGAGAATGTGTGTATCGTGCATATAACATGGCCGTATGGTCTAATATGGAAACCTTTCTAGGCGAGTGTTTATCATGTTTAATGTAACATTTATAGACCTACCTGCTTTTTGACTGAATAATGTACCAATAAACACGTCGCCGGTCGCATTGTTGGTTGGTGCCACGGAGCGCTGGGAGCTTGCCGAATGAGAGACAGAAGTTGGGCGAGAAAGACAGAGTGATGCCTGGATAATTCTATCCTTCTCTTGCCGCCGTGAAAAGCCTTGAAACGTCGGCAGCTTTCAAGAAACAATGGCTCGGGTATTAATAAGCGGCAAGGTGTGACAACAGTCTGTTGCGAGTTGCAGTTGTTAATTGTGTGTGTGCAGCTGTTTGAAGTGTACCACAAGTGAATTTTTTATTCGTTTACGTGCGGTGAAGCAACGAGAGACCTTGAGAACTGCGTTTTTTATGTTATGACATTCTGCGCCTCTCAGGGTTGTACAAAGCGTGTTTTTACTTGTAATAAAGAGTGTTTTAAATTTCTACATACAAGGCTTTTAATTCTACGAACCCACAAAGTCGCAATATATATTTTCTCGAAAAATATGGGTAAACATAGTTGTGTTAAGGACATCTGACGAATTTTAGGGATAGTGTATGGTGATTGCTGGTCACCATAGCAACTGCGTGTTAGTTCATCAAATAATTCTATTCCATCTAGAATTCATGTCGAGATTTTACCAGAAATACATGTTTTGAGGAGCCGTGAATCCAAAAAATTAATTTTTAGAGATAATTCCATGAACAGCGTAACTTCACACTGAAAAGTCGGTCATATGCAAATTTTCATATTAAAGTTCATGACCGTAGTATGCGACAAGAACTCGTTTTTTCTTGCTTGAGCTTCCATAAGACTTCATCCTTGGTGTTTGGTCAACATATCGGTACTTCCTTAAGACACTATCAACAATTTTCTCACACATCTTCCAATATCATTGCGGGGGTGCCACTGTGTAGTGTACTTTAACCGGATGAGGAAGCTGAGATGGCGACAGAGAGCGGTAGCTGAGAGGCTACAGATAAACTTCAAAAAACAATTAGGAAAGTCAATATTTGGACAAAAAATGGCGAATAAAATTAAGTGAAACAAAATCAGTCCATATAAACTTCACAGTCAGAAAACAAAAAAGTGCCCATTGAACTAAATGGACAAACTGCTCCCTACGAAAAAGAGGTAAAATAATTTGGTCTGGTACCAGATGAAAAGCTTAACAGGAAATCACATGTAAAAAGGAGAAGTGAACTAGATCTAAGATTTAGAAAACCGTATTGGCTACTGGCACATTGCTCAGAATTAAGTCAACACAACAAATTGTTGATTTATAAACAAGTGTTGAAACCTGTATGGATGTACAGCATACCCCTATGGGTTTGCACCAAGAAAATGAATGTCGAAACCCTTCAGCGATTTCAGAATAAGGTACTAAGAGCTATAGTAAAAGCACCTTGGTATGTACCCAATGGCAATATTCACAGGGACTTGAGTATAGAATTTGTCAGTGCTGAAATTAAAGCTGCTGCGGTTAAGCACGAAAGACGGTTACGTGCACATGAAAACACAGAGGTACTGCGTATGCTAGCAAACAGCAACACAGTACGAAGACTGAAAAGAACCAAACCTTTGGACTTAGTTTTTTAAAACCAGTGTGATAAAGCTGATGTAATCATAGGAGTAATATCTAATAAACGTGATAATATACAGTGAAGACTAAACTATTAGATAAGGGTAAAACTTAGTTGTAGTTATTGAAGTTAAAAATCTTCTTCCACATATGTTTTCTACTCGTGCCAATAGCTGTAATTGAAGAACACTTAATTTGGGATTTTCTAGGATTCTGTTTACAAGGAAATGTTCCGCTTGAGCATTCAGCCTAGTTTTCTTCGGAAATTCTTTGTGGAGCCTTGCATTTGACATTTGTTGATTATGTGCTGAGTGGCAGAGTGCGATTTATTTACTGTTTGCCTAGAATACGCCCTGAAATGCTAGAATTATAACTACGTGAATAGGGTCAGGTCCACGGATGAGATGCTAGCCTCTGGTTTCCGAGGTCGGGGGGTTCAAACTCGGTGGAGGGCGATGGATTTCATCGGACGTAAAAATCCTTGAAAATGTTGAAGATTTGCGCACGTAAAAGAATCTCAAGCCTGATAAGGAGACCTCTGAGCAAAATTTAGCGGTCTTTCACACCTAATGTACAGGGCGAGTAAAAACAACACCTACAACGCTAAGTATGTTGTACAGGACGGCAAATGGATCATTTTCCAAGCAGCAATCAATGTCCGGAAACACATGGTTTAGGCGCAGTAATTCATTGAAGTGTCCGTCCACAGGTCAATACAACGAGCAAACGGTATGCAATACAAAGCAGTTTAACATTACAAACGGGGTTCAAATTGGGTACCTCCTACATCAAAGCAGAGCCTACATCTGACAATCGCTCCATGTACTCGTGCATTAAGGTTCTCCTCTGACGTTACAGGAGTAGCGTACACTATGGTCTTCATCCTATCCCACAGAAAGTAGTCCAGTGGTGTCAGATCTGGTGATCGTGCTGGCCATGGAACTGGTCCCACTCTACCAATCCGTTGATTGGGGTATCTAACGTTGAGATGATTCTGCACATTTCTCTCAGAGTATGCTGGAGCTTTGTCGTATTGCAACCACTTTACCCGCCGAATGTGTAGTAAGACGTCCTTCAATAAGGTAGGCCAAAAATATCTAAGAAATGCAAGGTAGATCGGTCGTGTTAGTCTATTTGGGAGTAGATACTGTGAATTTGTGGGTTCGTAGAATTAAAAGTCCAATTTGCCGAAATGCTAAATGATCTTTATTTGCGTAAAAACACTCTGCGTAGCAGCAGAATTACATCACATATCACAATCTACAACACCAAGGTCGATGACTATAACAAACAGCTTACTCAACTTCCATTGTTTACAACACTCTTGTTACATGTCTTTGCAACAACTCTCAGCTGTTCTCTGCTTACCTCTCGCGGCTCACTCTCGTTTCACAACTGATTCTTGGCGAGTCGTCGCCTTCTTAAGTACCTCATTGATAAATTCGAGACTCTTCCAGAAGAATAAAGAAACCGAATATTCTATCACATTCCAGAAGCGTAACCCTATCTATGCCGGCAGGTCTTTCATCTCGCGCTATCTTTATTTGTTCCGGCATACTCCTTATCTCTAGGCTCTTTGTATACACAAGCCGCGCTATCGCAATCGGGTTCGCGACAATACGGACCAGTGATATGGTCAGCAATTATTCCAGCCCATAGGTTCATACTAAACGTGTATTGATGACTTCGATCTTTTCACGTGGATTTTCGTTCGCTCAAGCATGCACTTAGCACACCAGTTCTCTAAGTTTAGCGTTCTACAGCATCGAAACCGTGCGTTTCCGCCGGACATGGGGTCTTTAAAAAGTGATCCGAGTACTGCCCTGCGCAACATACTAAGCGTTGTCGTTGTGTGTGTGTGTGTGTGTGTGTGTGTGTGTGTGTGTGTGTGTGTGTGTGTGTGTGTGTGTGTGTGTGTGTGTGTTTTTATTCACTCCTTACAGTAGGACGCCGAATAAGATCAGACGTAAGCTCCTTTTGCTTGTCCATTTCTGATGCTACTGACAAAGGGTACCAACACTTGCGTGTTTGCAATGTAGTGTACATTCTTAATGGCTGTACGAGTAGGAAAGTTGTATAAAATTTGGAACTATGTCTTTAACATTGCTATTTTATACAGCAGTACCTACCACATGCATTTTCCATTGAAATGAATTTGTGTTAGATTCATCAAGCACTTATGGCTCACAGAAAGATGAATTTTTTTTAAACGAAAATAGAGGATGAGAACCTTTGTGTATGAATAAGAATATTATATACTGCATCTGGTGTCAAATTCTTGAGTTCATTGCTCTGGCAGAGGAAGGTATCTAAGAAATGTTCTGTAACTGCCAAATAACACTTGGGATACCTATGCAGTTGTAGAGGTTAAGGTTAACGTGGGCAGTCGTTTTAATGCCTCAACTTTAGAAACACGTACCTGCTACCGCGTATTATAACGGTAAGCCCACATTTTTCTCCGTATAGCCATGTTATAGGACAATGACCCGTGCTTTATTTTACCTGCAAAAATTGGTACCGGTCGTCGCTGCAGTCGGAGGAAACATGGGAGAGAATCACTGTTCCTTATCATGTTGTATTATATTTATACGATATTCTCCACCCTTTCATTTATACCTTCTCTACCAGGCAGAGGTGTTGCATTACACCCAAAATTTCAAGTTTTGAGCGCCAGTGAATCACGAAAAGCCTTAATTCTGTGTCTGAACAATATAGCTCGAAAAGGAAATGTGTCGGTTAATAACCAAACTTGATATTTAAGTTCAGCATCTTCCAAAGATGCGACACAAAAGACTCAACAAAAGTCCTCCCCAAAGCAAACTACTATTCACAAGGAAAATTTCTCGACAATTACGTTTTTGCAAAAATGGTAATTAAAATTCGTATTTGGATAGGTAGTGTCAGACTGAATTTAAAGTCATACTGACATGTTGGCCATGGTAGCTCAATGGTTAAGAGAAACTGGGAGATCTGTGGTTCATATCCCAGCTATGGCACTGAATTTTTCAGTCTGGCTCTACCTATCCCCAAACCTTAGCCTACACACAGTCTGAAAGAATAATTAGTTTCTTATCAGTTAACATGATAGTGGTTTAACCATGAAGCCTGGGACTTAAGTACTTACAGCATAAGTTGTCACAAACGGCATGTATCTCATTGTATATGAGAGCCCTAGTCCTTTGGAAGAATTTAATGTCATGCTGGCATGTTAGCCATGGTTAAGAGCAACCGGATGGACACTGGGTGAATCGTGGTTCAAATCCCAGCTATGTCATTACATTTTTTAGTTTGACTGTCCAAATCTTGGTCTACACATACAATTTCCTTAAAATGCCGCATGTTCAAGAAAATGTTGTGGCAAATAAAATGTATATCTTGAATTTTTGCAAATATATTCGAAGGGCTCTTTATTCTGGATGAAAGAGGTAGACAAAATCTCACTTTACAAAAAAATGTAGATCTCGTAAATCACACAATTTTGGCATTCTTGGGTGGAGTTAACCATTTTCGAGATATTTTCTTTGTTATTGGTTTGAGTTTTCAAATACTTATATAATTCATAAATAGAAAGTCATAATTCCTTTCTGTGTCTTGGCCATGTAAAGAATGGAATTCCAAAGTCGCCACATAGCGAGCGACCGGCTCTTGTAAGACTGACCTTACTATATTTATTTCCATTTGCGCATAAGAAAATATGTAATAAAACCATTAATAAATGTCTATCTTTACTAACATGAATTAGATAGAATTTTTTTTATAAGAACTGTTTGTACAAATTGAGTGGAGGAAGTCATGTGACTGCACACTGTTTTGATATGTCATCAATCAAAATTTGATGGTAATAAAAAGGCTTTGTTATAGGATACAATGTTTTAGATGAAATGTATTCGTTTGCTCACCATTTTCCAGAATGAACCACCACTTCCAACACATTGCGGATCGTTCGTTCCTCACTGAAGGTCTGCTGAAAACTGTATGATGCTCTCTCGACCGGGATAATGTTTAACTTTTTCCTCATTCGAACCTGCCCGGGGCATGCATTCCGCCATTTTGCAGTTACACGTGTTCTAACAGCGAGAGCAACATTATAGAACATATATTCTCTATATGTGTGTTCTCGGCCAACGCGTATCTCTGAACAGCATACCTACTCAAAAACAAAAAGGTGATTTAAACTGCAGTCTGGATTTTTTTTTTAAATCTCCCCACCCTAAACCTATACTTTATATGAATGACTTTTCGAAAATTATAACGTTCTCGAAAACGGCTGGGAAGTTTTGTTTAAATTTCATGCTTAAGTCATTTTTATGTCAAACGAAGTGTATATAACGAATTTTCTGGGAAGAATCTCTGAAGAGCCCTTCCCCCAGGATGACTTTTGCGTTACTGTCAAACTGTAAGAGGTAGACAAAATCTTACAACCCCATCTCATTAAAACACACACTGTTCTTATTTGTAGTTTTATGTGAATAAACGCATGAAACCAGTTTTATTTTTGCTCATCATTTTTAGATGTCGCAGCATCACGTCCTGACAGTGAACTACATTGTTTTTGTAATGGAGGTTTTGTGAACTTCACTCGGTGTATGAATATCATATGCCTGCTTAAATTCGTTGTGTTGTGTGACTTACCACCGTGAGCAAATACATTTATTGCATATTTTACTTACTGCTCGGTTATTATTGGTAATGTCTAGTTCAAAATAGTTCAGATTACTGTTGTAGATTGATAGGTAAAACCAAAGGTTTATGAAATTTAGTTGTACCTCTAAGACACGGTCGTGGCCCGAGTTTGACTGTCGAAACAATATGGAAGGGGTGAAGTCTAAGTTCTGATTTGTTGCTGCTGTATTCACTTATCTTGGCCACAGGAATAAGTAATGTAATGGTCGAGAGCGAGTTAGCAAGTTGGGATATTGAGAAACGATTTAGGTGTCTTAATTCTCAACTCGGTTAACCCTGCCTGCCACGCAGGTATCTCTGCTTATTCCTAAATTCTTTTGTATATTTTAATATCAACTCAAGGGTCCATGGAATGTTGCATTCATTCGCTCAGAGGAAACGCAAAATTTATCAGGAACTATAGTTCAGCAACTTTTGGGGACACGTAGCAAGTAGTAACGTGAAGTCTCGACTGCTTTCATTCCTTAATTAGCGTACAGTTAAACGCAGCAGCTTTCAATAATACAAAATTTAAAGAGTGCAAAGTATCGAAGGTTTATCTTAAAGTTTTAGGCGTACTTTCATATCACCGAGTATCGAGGTATTGACGGTATCGAAGTGTCATCTCTAGTTTCATTATACAATTCTCCAGTACCACTCAGAATATCTGGAGTATGTACATTGAGTAAAACAATATTGGGACACCCAATAGTATCCTTTCTATTTCAGGAAAGAACCTGAAACTGAACGTCATAATGTCGTTTTCTAATGCCTTCAAGCCCAGCAATCTCGAAAAATGAATAAGGTTAAATGGATTAACTGTAAGGATTGTATATTCAAAATTCACATGATTTTAGGCAAAATAAATATTGGGACAACTCTTTTTGTATGCCTTATTGTACGTTTCACATGCTCACTGGGGGTAGGCACAACCGGTAGTCTAACCTACCTATGTAATCAAAACAAACTTTTCAGTGACAGAATGAAACGTAGATATGAGAATACAACTATAGAGTTAGGGCAATTCATCTTCTATTATGCAAAGGTTAAGAGTTACAGAAAGATCACTGAATTGTTGTAAATGAAACAGTTGGAAGTATAAAACAGATACGTACATGAAGACAGAACCGACTTGATATCTCAAATCGGTCGCCCAAAATCACGACTTGTGGAAACAAATATTGTTAGAAGTGTAAAGAAATGTCCTAAATTGAGTGCCCCCAAACTTGTGAACCGAGGTAGGTTGTAACACTGGCAGAAACTAACTTCCCAACGATTAGAAATGCACTGAAAAGGAAGGAATTCGATGGTCGTATGATCTGGAAGAAAACGTTGTGTAAATGAAAAGAACAGAACGACACAGCTGAAATTTGCAAAGCTCATTTATAAAGAAGGAAGCTGCTGGCAGAACTTTATTTTCGTCGATGAACGCAAATTTAACGTTTTCGGATCGGATGGAAGAAATCTATACGGAAATGGAAAGGAGTAATCTTCCACCTACATGGTGGTGGAAGAGTGATGGTCTGGGGTTCCATGGAGTTGTATTGGTTTTCATTGAGGGAAAATGATAAAATGGAATATTTGAGTCTTCTAAAGAAGAACTTACGCAGGAACGTAGAGAAATTTGGTACCAGTGCTAGTTTTAAGTTGTATAAAAATAATGACCAAGGTTATGCAGGAATGACTACAACTGTAGAGTACAACTGTACAACCTTCGTTCATCCATCTCCACAAGCACCAAAGTTAAATCCGTTGAGAATTTATGGGATACATTGGACACTAGAGTCCACAGCCAGCCAATATCTGCAAAGGAGACTCGCTGAAGAGTGGGCCAAAATTTCAGCTGGATATACTACCAGCCTTGTACGCAGCATACCCAATCTTCTGAGAAAGGTCATTTAAACGCAATGCAAATCCAACAAATTGAAACTTCTGTTTTGGTGCACAAGATAGACTATTTTTCTTCAGGTGTATTAGTACTTATTTTCCACTGAAATATGTGCCTATATTTTTTTTATATTTGTTGACCTTAAATATATCGGAAAATAAATGTTATTTTGTGTTTTATTGTTTATAAACAGCTTGTTATGCATTATAAATAGAGTGCAGGGTTTCTGATTATATTATGTTATTGAGAAAATAAGTTAGAATTTCATGTTCCCTGAAAGTCTAGTTATGCAGTTGGGCACTAGCATTGTGAAATGGCATGAAACCAAATGTGTTTATGTCTTCTGAAAGCTAGGACATTGTACCAGATGAGACACGTGCCACTCGATTTCTCGCCTTTCGGTGCATTAACATCTCGGGTGCATGTAATTGCGTATGTAAATGTTGGAAGACTGAATACATTGGAATAATTCGTGACTACAAGAGGGGATGTAATGGAAAAATACTAAGTTTTCCCCAACACTGTCCAAGATTGGATACCACACGAACAATATTGGGACACCCAATACATCTAGATCTGTATTTATATTCAGTGACATGGTTTCACGTTCCTCATAAATTTAGATTAATTTGTTGTGTTTTTGTTTTGGGGCGATAATAAACAAAACACAATATGGCTGGTGTGAAAGAACAATAATTACACTAGGCAACAAAAAATAATTTTTGAATGTTTCGAGCACTTCATGAGGCAATTCCTACTAATTTTGGGTTGAGAAAAGCAAATATGACAATGAAATATTTTTATGAGTTCTAGTTTCTATGATATACACAAGGTGGAAGTATTACATATTAACGGATTGAGAGAAAAGGATACATTTTAATTACATACATGCTAATAACAATGAAAGTGCATTTGATTTTTTTAACTGGTAATTACGTGCTAAGAGTTCTAAATTGCTGGAAAAATACTTCGCAGATAGTCGTGTCTGAAGAGAATCATGTGGTGGCCTATTGACTTCGTCGTCTTTCAGCTTGCCTCTTGTGATGGAGTTCCGCAGAATCCCTATACAAAGACCAACAGTAATCCGCAAGCATTACTTCGTTCCGACGGCTCTGATATCTTTGTTCCATAACAGAAATGTCCTGATGGAATCTCTCCCCATGTTCAACACTAACAGCTACACAACTAGGAGGGAAAAAGTCTAGGTGGGAGTGGAGAAAATTGATCTTAAGGGACATGTTGCATCCAAGGTTACGGTATTGTTGCAGGAGCACTGTCACCAAATGCCTGTAGTTGTCATCTATGGTATTTTGACAGGTGTGCCAACTCCCCCCCCCCCAAAAAAAAAATCCCCCAAATTTAAAATCTTCACTCTAAAATATGAAATGTCACTTTGTCTTCAAAACAAGAGCTAATCTATCATTTTTATGGTGATTTCGGAATTCAGTACATGGAAATACATGTAAATTCACTATTTTAAGCCCGAGACATTTTCATTGTTGCCCAGTGTTATTATTAAAGCACAGACTAACATTAATGCAGGTTAATTATCAATCCAGAAATATGTATCTGAGCAACATAAATATAAAATGATATTCTTCTGTTTACTTGCTATTAATCAAGATAAACCCTAGTTATACATTTCGTTGTAGAGTACTACAGTAGGTTAAAGGGATAAATGTTTAAAGCTGATACGAGTGGAAAACAAAGCGATTGGGAAAAGTCGGTTACAATTTGAAATATCAAACGAATAACAAAGAATAGTTTGGAAATGCTTAACGTAAACACAAAGCCATAAATTGTGTTTTATTATTTACATTTTTGTACCGTAAGATTACGTTTACCAACGGAAAAAAAATCTCAGGATGAAAACGACTTCATAGCCTTCAATATTCCCAGAAAATTAAAAATATACCTACATATTTTATTTGTCCTGCAGATACCGGTGGTTTGGGTGGGGGATTTTCTGGAAACCCTTGAAAGATGTCATTGCAGATGGCCATTGCACAAACAGTAGGTTGAATACGGTTAATGAATTGCAGAATGCAATGGCATAAAACATAAATGAACCAAACAATAGTAGATGCGTAAAAGACCTGACCAATAGTCAGAAGTCGTGCTTTTATTAATATCCTATTTTAAAATATTGCTACATGATCACACACTATATCTTTTGTAGATTTTTATTAATGCATCAATTATTCAAGCTGTTAACCGTAATTATTAAAAGTAAAGCATTTTCTGGAAGAAACACACTGATCAATGGTTGGCAGTATGAGTAATTGTTTGGATGTTATTTCTGGCTGCATACTATTTTGGAACCATAGTTAAGCACAATGATGCCGTCATTCGGGAGGCCCAGGTTAGATTCCCGTGGCTGACCTACCTGACCCATGGGCTTTTTTCGGAAGTTTTCCCGGGTCGCCTGGCGAATGCTGATCAGCTTAATTACATTCCCCGAATTTCCTATCCCTCCATTTCATCTCCATTATCATTTCACATTATCATCTGATGATCTCTTTCAGGGTAGAAGTGTCGGTGGGAGTCTCGGCGGTGCTTGGCCGGATGATATGCTGTAATACTTCGTGCTCGGATGGAGTGGTCTCCGGTCTAGTTTTCAGACCGCACTCGGTAGGATGGCAGTTGTTCTGGCCTACCGGGGAGTTTCCAAATGGCAAAGTATAGTGACCCTGCCCTCTGCACTATCTTGGCTCCTTGGGACGGCCGCCCTGTCTCTTCTCGCCTCATCCTTCCTCCCGGGGATGACCCACATGGGGCTTAGGTACAAAAGATCAAGACTGGTCGTAGTGCCGAATCCCCTCCGTACCGTAATCTGTAATCCGTAAGCACAATGATTGTTTATTCTTTTAGAGAT
The DNA here is from genome assembly GCA_030765055.1 of Mantis religiosa. Classification (NCBI taxonomy): domain Eukaryota; kingdom Metazoa; phylum Arthropoda; class Insecta; order Mantodea; family Mantidae; genus Mantis; species Mantis religiosa. The sequence goes on along the minus strand of CM060956.1, from coordinate 96,385,236 downwards.
TAAATGCCAGGTATTTGGACTAGGAACTAACCTGAACTTCTTCAAAATACCAGAGACATAAGTGAAATGTTCTACAAGAATTGGGTTTGGAGTATGGTATTTTCAGGACCGAACCCTCCGGAATCGTTCCTTAAAAACAACTTCTCCTATTTCTATTTTAATCATGATCCGCCATAGATTTCACATTGATGCCCCTTCATTACATTGGTATTGATGTCTGTTTTTCCTCTGAACTATTTGCTTTTCCTTTTCAAATAGTTGCGGTTTTGTTCCCCCTTTTTTTAAAATTTTTTGTCTGGCTAGCTTTAGAGTGGGTCACGTGGCACCGAATTTGGATATCAGGGTTGTTCATGTTATTGCTGCTTAAATAATAAATTAAGGTATCAATTGTAGTGCGTTTATTCAGAATAGTGATTAAATTATATATCTTTCTCTTTCAAAAATGGAGATACATATTGTCAGGCTACAAGATGGGACTTCGCTAAGAACCTACCTTTGCCAGCCCGTGATACACGACGTTGCTTGGCTAACGAGAGGTTTACACATAGCAAACGTCAAAGAAATATATAGTTTTCACAATCTGATTATTTAATAAAATGCAATACTCCACTTTGCCGCTTACATCATTAAGTTTCATGTTACAATCTTGCACCACGTGGTGGCTCTATGCAAATTATACACACACTAAAATGGTCTTGCGCGGGAGAGATGTTTCCATCGCCAAACCCACGCTAAAAGAGACCGAATCAGCCAGAATACCGCGTGGTTATACCGGTCCAAACCATCCCTCCCTCTACGGAGCAATTGCCTACATGACCCATACACTGTTACCCTCCGCTCCTGGCTTTGGAGGGTGGGCCTGTCGTGCAGACAAAAATGCTAGATTAACCTAGTGGATTACCAAAATGTAATGTATTAACGTTTATTAATTCCTTTCACATTGAACAATTAGCTCTGCTTATTCTATCACTATGAACAATATCGATATTACCTAAATTTTCTCTAAAAATTAAATCACTTACTTCTTTAGAAACTAAATCTTAAAAATTCGAGCATTTTTTATTATCCTTTTGCTTGTCGAAATGAAATACAATTATTGAACATCATGGAAGCTACATGCTCAACGCAACAAAATTGAACACGAATTCTGTGTTGTATTCCTCCCCCACGCCTGAAGAGACGACTCCCACAGGATCTCCTCCTTAGTGACTCTGAATGAAAAAAAAATATTTTTCGCGACTGTTCTATCTCTTTGATTACTTGTTTTTTTATTGTTAACCGTTTTTTTTTCTTCTCTTGTTTCACAATGTTAAGTAGATAATAGGAGCCAACTTGGTTTTCCTTACATGTTATTATATAGTTCATAAGGATTCAGTTAGTTAACAAGGATCTGTAAAGCATGTACTCCTGATCGATCATTGAATAAATTTAAAAAAGTATTCCCCCCCCCCATTTATACCCCACCTTTAACTGCAGTGGTTATATCGGCGGTCGTTCTCCTTTGGAACATATCGATGGTGTTAACTCGTATACGTTGGGTTGTACAATTAGATTAAGCACACATTCGCACTCTCATTAATACTTCCAGACTCTGGGGAAGATGGAGAATCATCTTGGTTGTAGAAAAATCCCCACCCTCACCGCCGGGAATCGAACTCGGGACACTTTGCACAAAAGGTTGATATTCTACCGACTGAGCTACGGGGCAAGCCTTTGTTGTATTATTTAGCTTAAAATATTTTACTTAATTGTACACGGGAGTAATTCTTTATGTCCTTGACGTAATGCAATTTTTTTTTTTAACTTTACGTAACTCTATCGTTGGAGGACTAATAATTACATAAGGAGCTTATTTCACCACAAATGTTTACTCACAGTTCACGGTACCTTTTCCACCTCTACCACTTGCATTATTAAAATTTTGAAATATTCCTCTTGCACTTCCGTACACGTCTGCTTCGTATAAACTTTACTTGATGAAAGCCTCTTTGTTTCCCCTACCTCCTACATTGCTATTACATTGTTGGATTACTTTTCGAACAAGTTAACTGTCTGTATTTGCTGCATATTTATGTCATATATGTTTATATTAAAAGTTATTAATTATCTCATAATTTAACAAATTTTTGATCTCTAAGATTTCGTTTCAATTTTTTTTAGGTTATCCAATCTTACTGTAATATTGAAAAGTTTACTATTAAGTTCTTTTTTATGTTACTTCAACTTTTTTTTACCTATTTTTACGTTCATATATACAGTGCATACATTTACATGTGAATTTTAATACAGTTTCAGATTCTATTTATAAAGCAGTCTTTCTATCAGTAAAGTTAACTTTTATTCATGTAAAACTCGTACCCTAATTGGTAGTCATGTAAGCAGAAACTTTTAAATAAATTCTTCCGTTGCTTCTTGATATTGAATGTGGGTTTTAAATTAAAATGTCCATGTTTTCCCTGTTGTGTGTTACGTGGCTGATGTATGCCAGATCAACTGCAGCACGCTTTTACATGCAAATTGGCTGCTGCAAGCTTTCTGTCGATTGACCTTTGTGAACCATTGAACTCGATCGTTTTAGGGCTAAGAGTTGTGCGCACACATTTCTTCCAAGCCAGAAGGCATTTATTTATTTGGTTGATACCACTTCGAAGCGGATATCTGACAGTCTATAGATCTCCCACCCGCACTGGTTGACATTGCAGACGGTTAATTTTGATTCTATACAACGCTATGTATTTAAATGCATTGGTTGACAAATGAAAGGTGAGTTGGATAGGGAAGTTAGAATAAAAGAAACTTTTATTTAAAAAAAGAATGGAAGAGAAAATAGGCCTTCCTATATACTGATAGTTTACGAACCACTGGAAATGTGTTGAAAGTTTGTGGACATACTCTTAAGATACGTAGGTATTAATACATGCTGTTGCCAATAGTAGTAGTAGTAATAATAATAATAATAATAATAATAATAATAATAATAATAATAATAATAATAATAATAATAATAATAATAATAATGACGCCCCTACTCCTGATTTTGTGATTTTGTGCCAGTAAATATTCCCAGAAAGAAACTTAATTTGCAGTCATTGTTTCAGCTTTGTAAGGGTGAGGCGAATAGACGAGTATGTGCGAGTATATGTTGAAATATATGGAGTTATATGACTGTGAGGAAAGACAGTATCTTTATCTACAACTTTAGTGTCTATGCCCAGAGAGGGAGGGATGAAGTGATAGGATACTATGGGTGGCAGCATCTGATAAACACAGCATAGGATAGGGTCCCTAACAGCTTATACAGCCGGTTGTGGTCCCTCCCTGTTGGCTTACAGCTCTCCTGAAACCTCTCTCGATTCGGAGGACGAGAACTTATCGAGAGCAAATTCTACCATGTACGCGGGAAATTCTCATCAATATTCCTCAAGCATGAAATGAGTGAAAGGATAGGAAAGAACAGGAAATTCATGGTATGAAATTATGCTTAGCACATTCGCCTAGCAACCCGCTGAAAACTTCGAGAGAACTATGGAATCGAACCCAGGAACTCTGAAATGTGGGTCATAGACACTACCGCCTGAGTCATAAGAACGAATGACTAATAATGCGAAGGCTTTCAAAGTCGGTGTCAGTGTTAACGTCTTGGTCTTCTGGTGCAGGCCGCTCTTGTACTTTTTGCCCCTCCCCCATAGGCTCACACTCTTGGGAAAACATCTACACCGGAAGATCAACATAATAACAAAACCATATATGCTGCTCTGGGCTTGCTTAGTGTAGTGGCGTTTCCTTTGTTCTTGTCGGTTCGCAGTAACTCACCAAGCAGCTGCAAATTTCAAGCTGAACTGAAACAGCATTTCACACATTTTGTTTCTAGGCTCACATGACATACAAAAGTGCTGTCGGATCAACACTGTTTTTGACGGCAGCAATTGTGCGATATCGCAGTTTGATAAATAACTATTTAAATTTAATTCCCATTATACACTATAGGAAGATACACCACGATGGACAAATGTATTTTATGTATTTTCTTGGACGTGTAGCTGAGTTATGGTACAATATTCCTAATCTCACTCACGACTAACAGAAATGAGAACATACCTGCTAGGAAAAGCAAACTATTTCGAAAATTCTGCACACAAAAATTAGCAATACCTTAATGCATCTGTGGTGCGCCTACGGCCAATTATCAGTTTATTATTAAATCTCAGGGAACATAAGTGTCATTTAACTAGTGTATACCCGGACTATAGTTGGAATATAAATACATTTGAGATAAAGATCATTTTACCTCAAGAATTACCAAATGTAACAAGTTAATCCAAAAATACATAATAGGACAACAAAAATAGAAGCCTGCAGTACTAATAGTTATTACCAGGCCTCGATTTGGGGTCACAAAGACAGCAGACTCAAGTTGGGAACGCACAGGGTTGAGTCGATGGCTGACACTTGGGGTGGAGTAGCATTTCAAACTTACAGGTAGCTATGTCATTCGTATTGCTACTCCGTAAGTAGCATAATAAATAGTTAGATTTAAAGCAATGTAGTGTACTGATTATTGTAAACTCTTCTATTACAGAAGGATTGTTGGCGTTTTTTAATTTCATTATAGTTTGAAGATTTCTGTAAACCCATATCGCATCTGCAGACGACAGATAAAGGAATGCTTGGAGCTCTTTAGTTTATAATTGAACTACTGAAAAAAACTGGATGAATCAGACTTAAGGCGTATAAGCCCAATTCAAAACTGCCTTGGAGGAAAATTCTGGCGTTGCAGATATTGCATCGTAAATTACATTTTACTGAATTACAACAATGAATTCGTTTGAAGTTCCATTCGACTGCTTTGCAACTGTTACGTCATGTGACTTAGATTCACATCTATTTCATGTAAAACAGCACGTATTTTGTCTCGATACATTGCGAATTGAACCTGCAATTCAGTGCAGTGATTTGTAAAGAAGTGAATTGTATTCATTTTACTTAGCTTAGTAACGTCACATGTACGCATTTCAATGTACATAAACAAAATGGTTATTTAGACATGTTAAAAATTGTACTAAGAAATATAAACATTATATATTAAATTCTTTTATTGAATATAAGTGAAAGACAAGGTTATGATTTTTCGACATGGTCTTCCAATCTCTCAGCATACTTCCTGAAGCGGATGGGAAGTACAGGGTTGCTTCTGAAAGAGATTGTCACCGTGTGGCATTGTTGAGCTGCCGCGACAAGCCGAAGCCGAGCACGTGGGCAGAAGAGAAAAAGACAGAGAGGCTCCAGATTGTTAGGTCCATTGTTGTTGCCGAGAAATTTCTTGGAAAGTCTGCGACATTCTAGAAGCAATGGCTGGGGGTATAAATACCCTACAAGGTGTTAGAAACGACAATTGTGTGAGGGTTATTGCGACAGTCGACGTTTGAAGTGTACTGCAGTGATTTCTTTCATATGTTTTCGTGCGGCAAGGCACCGAGTCGATCTTGAAGACAGCTGATTGCCTATTTCACGTCTTTTTACTGCAGCAAAAGTTTTAGATTTCTGCAAGCGGATTTCCGCAGTCACATTATTTTGGTCGTGCGTGCAGTTACTGGTACTGGTACACCGGCTGATGCGTCTTTTCATCGGAACGAAGTATATAGTATCTTTGAATAGTTCAAATACGTGTTAATCACGGTATGAGGTTAGATGACTAACGCAGATGTGAAAGTGCAAGTCATCCGCGATTTCAAAGATGACATATCTTTGAAACTTAAACATGTCATGTATGATATGTGTGAGCTATTACTATTGTCATTTTTATATGAAAATGTTTAATTTAACTTTAAAGTTTTAGAAATTATGATTTAATTTGAATTTGCACATAATGAAATGAACTAATTAATGACTCAGTGTGCCTGACCCAGGCGCAGAGCGTGTCATGAAAGTTATACCATTTACGAATTTTTACTCCCTCATACACTTGTTGCAGCGGTAGAGATGCATCAACCTGCTAGACCTTCCCCCGATGATGGATGTTAGTGGGTTTCTCCTTTCACTGCTCAGAAAACGTATGACAGAACGTTATGCTTCCGTGGTACATGTCGCAAGCAGGGCATCCATTTTGAACGTCCATTTTGTGGACGTGTTCGCTTTTCTGCGGCATTCTGCCACCTGTTGGACGTCATTGATAACAGTGCAACTTCAGAATAATGGAGCGAAATTGTGATTTTTAATTATACTTCTAAGGTTTTTATTTGACTCTGCTTCGGATTTCAGGTCTTTGTTTCATAATGTTCTTCGTTATCTAGAGGTGACATACTAGCGTCTGGTTCTCAAGGTCACTGGTTCAAACCCGGAGGACGCTAGATTTTCGGACGTTTAAGTTCTTAGCATGACTTCCTTCGGAATGGAAGTAGAGCTGGGTATTCTGTGTTATAGATTTACTGCACGTAAAAGTAACTCAAACCTCATAAAGAGGCGTTTGAGCAAATTTAAGTTATCTTTCATCCCGACTACGATTGTTCTAGAACCATAGAGGTGAAAGAGCGTGCATAACTAAAAGGTCACCGATGTTTTCGGGTTTAATTCCGTGTGCTGTGGAGTCTAGCCAGTTTGTCATTTCGCTCATTTCTCGTCCGATATGACAACGTTGGAGGACGTAATTAAAAAAAAAAAAAAGAAAGGAAAAAAAATCTCATGTCCATAAACCCACATGCCCACGAATTCAGACCAGACATTTTATGTTTTGCATATTAATGTAAGGTCTGCATAATTCGATTCCACTCAACTCCCCTCCCCGCCCCCCGACAAGAGCTCTAACTGAGGAGTCGATGGGGGTTCAAATATGGTATTTGTTGTTTCTAAATGAATGTGTATATAATCAGTTATGAACTACAAATTTATTTATGCTATTCGTCAACCATCCGTACTTATTTCGTATTCATGCTTAAACCATTCTCTCTCTTTGGTCGTGCAAAGAGAGCGAACATTCAAAGGCAATACATAGTAGCCAGCTCGTAAAAGTCTTGACTATTGCATACACTAGCTTTATTCCCTTATTCGTATTACGGGTTCAATACACACATTGTAATGGTTTTAATAGGGGTTAACAGTAAGCTCCTTTTTACAACCCCACCGATCACCAATATAAAATAGAGCATTTGTGACTCCGCGGACTTAATATATGCATATATAATTAACGTCCTCCAAAGTTAAGTCATATCGGACGATGAAGAAATGATGCCCAAATGAGTACAGTGTACATAGAGCTTAGAGTTACCAGACATTCATTTTTCAGAATAAGGGAAAACCTCCAACATTAAGTCATATAGGACGATGATTGAAATTATGTTCAAATGAGTACAGGGTACATAGAGCTTAGAGTTACCAGACATTCATCTTTGAGGATAAGGGAAAACCTCCAACGTTTAGTCATATCGGACAATGATTGAAATGATTTTCAAATGAGTACAGAGTACATAGAGCCTAGAGCTACCAGACATTCATCTTTCAGGATAAGGGAAAACCTCTAAAGTTAGTCATATCGGAAGATGAATAAAATGATGCTCAAATGAGTACAGGGTATATAGAGCTTAAGAGTTACCAGACATTCATCTTTCAGGATAAGGGAAAACCTCCAAAGTTAAGTCATATCGGACGATGATTGAAATGATGTTCAAGTGAGTACAGGGTACATAGAGCTTAGAGTTACCAGACATTCATCTTTCAGGATAAGCGAAACCTCTAAAGTTAAGTTATATCGGACGATGAACGAAAAGATGCTCAAATGAGTACCGGATACATAAAGCTTAAAGTTGCCAAACATTCATCTTTCAGGTTAAGGGAAAACCTCCAACGTTAAGTCATATCGGACACTGAAATGGTGCTCAAATGAGTACAGGGTACATAGAGCTTAGAGTTACTTGACATTCATATTTCAGGATAAGGGAAAACCTCTAAAGTTAAGTCATGTCGGACGATGAAGTGATGCTCAAAGATGAATGAAATGATGCTCAAATGAGTACAAGGTACATAGAGCTTAGAGTTACTAGATAATAGAGTTCAGGATAATAGAAAACCTCCAACGTTAAGTCATATCGGACGATGAATGAAATGATGCTCAAATGAGTACAGGGTACATAGAGCTTAGAGCTACCAGACATTGGTCCTTAAGGTAAAACCTCCTACGTTGTCATATCGGATGATATATATATATATATATATATATATATATATATATTAATTTTACGTCCTCCAACGTTAAGTCATATCGGACGGTGAATGAATGAAATGGGTGAAATGATGCTCAAATGTGTCCAGGGTCCATGGAGCTTAGAGCTACCCGACATTCGTCTGTGAGGATAAGGGAAAACCCCGGAAAAAACCTTATCCAGGGAACTCACCCTGACCGAGATTCGAACTCGGGACCTCTTGAACGTGAGGCAGACATGCTACCATCTACGCTACCGAGGATGATGACTGAAATTATGTTCAATGAGTACAGGGTACATAGAGCTTAGAGTTGCCAGACATTCATCTTTCAGTATAAAGGAAAACCTCTAAAGTTAAGTCATATCGCACGATAAATGAAATTATGCTCAAATGAGCCCAGGATCCATAGAGCTTAGAAATACCAGACATTCATATTTCAGGATAAGGGAAAATCCCGGTAAAAAGAAAGCTTATCCAGGTAACTTACCCTACCCGAGATTCCTGGAGATATCCTCTTGTTTCAGTAGTCGCATAATGTAAGCGTACATTATTTTGCTGTTGTATTCCCGCTTACATTGAAACAGTGCTAGCCATAACATTGTTATAGAACATATTATCTTCCACTTTGTTCTAAACACAGTGCCGTTCAATTGTTTCATTGGCGGGCGACTTCAATGCCAAGCATGAGCGTTGGCATTGCAGACGCCGAGATGCAAGAGGCAACGAAATAATCCGCCTTATAGATGCGGACCCACAATTACAAGTACAGGGTCCCTGGCAACCCACTCACCACCCGCGAGGTGGAGGGCTGGCTTCGGTCATCGACTTCGCTATCACCAAGCATTTCTCATTTCACCTCACTCTCACCTCACTAAACGCACTCCATTCAGATCATAATCCAGTATTGACAGAGATCAATACTAGGGTTGCCAGTCATGACCTCTCGATTCAAACACGAGAGGTCGACTGGGAAGGCGTAAGGAACTGCCTCCGCACCTCCATACCATCAAACCCCAGGTTTCAGAGCATCCGCACCCTAGAGGCTGCGGTCTCATCTTTCACCTCCATAGTCACGCGAACTGCCAATAATCTGACAGTTTATGCTGACGCTCCTTTACACCCGGATATCCTTCCCCTGGACATCGTCCTACTGATCCGCCGCTCTTGGGCGGCAAGGAGACTCTACCAGCGTCACCGCACGCCGCATAATCGCGCGCTACTTAGACGACTTCGTCGTCAGGTCAGTGTTCGCCTACGGGAGCACAGAGTGCGAGCGTGGGAGGACACAATGGCCAGGTTGCGTATAGAGGAAGGCGACGTGTGGAGGATTGCAAAGACTCTCAGAAACCGCCGAGGTCAATACCACTCCCCATTGCAGGGTACACGGGGTCTGGCCTATGATCCTAAATCCAAGGCAGATGTATTTGCGGATTACCTTGAGCGTACAATGTGCCCCAGAGAAAACCCTCAGGACGATATCTTTTCGGAACGTGTCCGAAGGGAGGTACGTCGATATTTTCGCCGACCCCCGGAGGATGCGGACCGACTACCCATAGTCCGTCCTAGTGAAGTCCAAGGCGCTCTGCAGCGACTCAAACCTAAGAAAGCGGCGGGACCTGATGGGCTTACCCCACTCATGCTCCGTCATCTTCCTTTCAACGCCGTGCTGTTCTTGACAAAGGTCTTCAATATGTGCCTAACTCTCGGTCACTTTCCACGCGAGTGGAGGGAGGCCAGAGTGATCTGCATATTGAAGCCAAGAAAGGACCCGGTGCACCCTTCCAATTACCGTTCCATTAGTCTGCTATCCAGGCTCTCGAAAGTCTTCGAGAGGATAATCCTCACCCGTTTGTCCCCAGTATTGGGTGACATTCAAGCCATACCTGCTTATCAATTTGGATTTCGTCCGGGGCACTCGACAGTCCAACAGCTGCTGCGAGTCGTGGAGACGGCTGCCCTGGGTTTCCAGGAACAGGCGTTCACGGCAGCAGTGTTTTTGGACGTCTAGAAGGCTTTCTCTACAACCTGGCACACCGGACTCCTTCACAAGCTTATCCATCTGGGCCTACCAAACCAATTAATCAACATCTTACACAGCTTTCTAAAACATCGTACTTTTAAAGTCACAGTTGCGGGGAAAACATCTACTCTCAGACCCGTGAGAGGCGGAGTCCCAGAAGGCTCTGTATTATCTCCCACACTATTTAGTGTATACATGGCAGACTTCCCAACCGAGCCGCGCGTCGAAATGGCACAATATGCTGACGACGTGCTGCTCTTCTGCAAAGACAGACATATTCGCAGAGCCTTCAACCCAATACAAAGACACCTCCGTCTCACACAAGAGTGGTGCAGGCGTTGGCGGATGTCCGTTAACCCGGACAAAAGCCACGCTATTCTATTCACCAAGCGCCACACCCCCGCAGACTGCCCGGATTTCCATTTTAGAGGCCGAAGGATAGAATGGGTACCCTCTATCAAATACCTGGGAGTAGAGCTAGACAAGGGTCTGACTTTCCGTCGACACATCAGGGAACTCTCGGCGAGGGTTCAGGGAGCTATTGCATCCCTGTATCCTATGCTGGGTTCTCGATCGATGCCAGTCCGCGTAAAGCTATACCTTTTTCGAGCTCTTATGGTCCCGTTGATGCTATATGCCTGCGAGGTCTGGGGCATGGCCGCAGATTCCTGGCTGGCATATCTTCAACGCGCTCAGAATAGAGGACTTAGGTCCATCTACTCAGTAGGCCGATTCTTCCCAGTAAGGTTCCTCCATGAAGCCTCGGGTCTTCCATACGTGGAAGATGAAATTAGACGCCGGGCTACCAAATTATACGCACAGTTACCCTTGCACAGAAGTGCCCTGGTTCGGTCTCTAGGTGATTATGATCCCACAAGACGTCGTCGCCGACTATTCCGGGTCCCCCGCATGGCTTGCGGGCATCCGAGGTAACCACGGAGCATTTCCAGCAGCAGCAAAAGCTGAGCTCCCATAATCTACCAAGAGTTGTTGGTCTCAAAATTAAACAAAAATTCAGTCAAAATTCATTTCAAACTAAAATAAAATAATTCTTTCTACGCCAGGGTGTTAGTGATAGCATTCTATCCTTTTAGAGGAGTCAATAGACTACCTCATACGCATTCCACCATCCTCAAATAAAAAGTCATCCTAACCCATCCCGAAAAGAAAATCCTATCTGTGGTTAAACCCTATCCTGGGTGGGCACACAGAAACAATCTTCAGGCTAACACAAGCCTACCAGTATCTGCGAGCGAGCGAAGCAGACTTTAACTGAGGGCTGTATTTATATATCGGAGCCTTTTATATGTACTGCTAGTTTCAGTGAAACACCTGGTATTAAGACTGTAGCTATTTGTTTGATTCTTACTAATGTTATTAATTTACTTATTTCTCTTTTCTGTTTCAGGTAAGTTCGAGGTTTACTGCACCTGCTTCGACATTCATGGTAAACTCAGATTTTGGTGATAAAGCTTTATACCACAAAATATTCATTCGTAAATGATCTTGTATCTAAATAGACAAAATGTTTTATCATGGACGTAATAAGAAAACGAAAACTGGAAGTATATGAGACGAGACGGAAGATGGTAACATTATTATAGTATAGAGGACCACGTTACTAATTCCAGATGCCGAATTATATCAGTTGGTACGCTACCTGGGTTGCATTGCAAAAGATTGTTGAACGAATACATTGCTCTCGCAGTTTGTTTACAAGTCAGTTTTTATTTAAGTTATCACTATTTATTGTTCACAAATAAAATAGTATCGCTGAAATGTGTAGTTTTATTTTCTGATGACCAGAGGTCGATGCAATAGACACTTTTAAATAGGCAGACAAATAAACACAAAGTAGGCACTGTCAGTAATATAAACATGGAAGTAGACGCAATCATTTACCACTTAAAATATACATGCTACATGTCAGAATACTATGTCAATGTCAAGTAGTTATAACCCATTTATTAAGTTAATAACATTCCATCACTCTAAGCTGTAAATGTTATCAGAGACTTGAAGCTTTCCCGGCGTTGATTATGAATATTTGTTTAAAATTGTACTTTTCAGTTACATGTTTTAAGAGCAAACGCTATTATCAGGTTTTGGTAATGTCTCTTTTGAATTTATTTTACACTCCCACGCTGGTTTGTGACTGTTATGATTGTTATTAAAAAGGCTATTTATTGTTGCCTCTTTTAAGTGAGTAGTGTGTTTTCGCCCATGTGAAAAATAAAAACAACAATGAACAAAGTGATGAGTTAATACTAAAATGATCGATTGCCTGGTTTTTTACCGATAGCTTTCTCTGATAAGTAGTCACTATGATTATTAATAATGAATAATTTTAATAATTGCAGATTAAAAGAAAGCATATAATTGTATGTAATCAAAAAACAATAGTGCTTATTTTTTTGAACGAAGTATGTTCTGAATGGCCTGAAAATATCAGTTTGGTCCATCAATATTTACTGCAAAACCGTTTACCCCGAGATACAAAAATTGTTATATGGAGAAAAAGGTATTCAAAGTCATGAAACACAGCTATTGGGGAAATATTGCAAGATCTAAATGCATTTGGAATACACCAGTTTCCAGGTGAATTTTACACAATATTTACTCTGTTGTAGACACGTTAAAACAATATTTATTCCCAAAATACTGGATTTTCCTGAGAGAATCACTATTTGACTTTTCATACCATTGTGTCCTGAAGCATTCAAATTATGAGCAATATTATTCAGTATGCATTTCAAGTGTGAAGGCCTGTAAGATATTTTCAGATGAGCTTGGGTGTCCCCTTTGGAAACGCCGTGTTTGTTTTAACAATGTTACCAATCATCATGCTATGCATGTTTAGAAACATCTGCGTAGATAATGAGATATAAGTAATAGAATTTGTCTACCAATTGAATAATCTATAATATGAAAGACTTGGTTTTGGACGCAGCGCCCATTGTAATTCTGTCGTTGGCGAAAAAAATGAATTCTTGAAGCTGTCTTCAGAACTCTTGAAGGCTGCCTTCCCTTTCTGAATTTTAAATAGTGCCTCGAAATTTCGTGGGAACTGTAATGTGAGAACCACACATGTACTAGCTAGCTGGTAGACTTCAGTGCGTTTTAACACAGCCAGTTCAGAAATAACATGGCCTTCTCTTTTATAATCTTCAATTTTTCTACTCATTTAGATTAGAGGAAGTATTCCATTCCATCCAGAACTTCGATACCGAATTCAGAAACAACTGTTTTAAGGTCTTCAAATCTGAAGCACCTGTGGAGAAAAACCCGATGTGTTACATTCATATGAATTTTTCAATCTACTAGCTTTATGTTAATCGAGATATCATTACACATTCCGCTGTAGGTACAAAAGGCATAGAGGAAGTCAAATCGATAGTCGGATGTTTAAAAGCAAGTGGCTACACATTGGAATTTAAGTTCCATACTCCTTCCATGAAATTGTGGGAAACAATCGAGTTCGATAGCACTTGAAAAAAAAAAAATAACAAAAATTAAAAAATTCAAACCAATAATAATAGATACCCCAGAAATGGCGATGCCACGTAAAACTAATTGAAAAATAAATAGTTATTTGAAATAAGTTATGTGCCTTCAGGTGATCTACATTATTTTTGTAGTAGGTTTTTGTGTATGTCTTAGTGTAAACCATTTTTGTACAAAATTCCTTTCGAATAAAGAGGATATTACAGGATATTACCAGAAGATGTATGACATCTATTTTATTTCTCATGGGAACATGTTAAACCGTATAGTGTTTAATTAAAATTGTTAGAGCCAGTTTTCAGTGAATCGGGATTGTCTAAAAATGTATCAAGTAAAGGAAAGTTTGCAACTCATAGATTTTCTTAAAAACTTATGTAAAATGTTGAACATAAGTAGGAAATATTGTACTTTTCCAATTTGTCGTTTTTGACGTAACTCTATTCATACACGAAGAACTTAATCTAAAAGTTGTTTTTAATTCAAAAAGCCTCAAATATATATCCAGGATTTCTCATTAGCTTCTCTGCCTAAGATATGCATAGTAGAGAAAGTAAAAACTGATCAGTATTCCACACACTCTAATTATTTTCTACTTTATTGTGACTACAAAGTGCTAATTAAATTTTAATTGTTGTTGCAAGTAGGTAACACTTCTGAAGCCAGAGTATGCAGTATTCTTGGAAGAAGTTGGGAGGTGCCATTTGAGTGATAATAGTGACGATGTGGAAGGTGTAGGAGCATGCTAAATGTACACGAAGCTGCCACACAATGTTTTGTATACATAATATCCACGTTCACCGTGAAATGGCTGAATAGGATCACTGAAGCAGAAGTGAGCCAAATATGTTATATGGAGTAGAAATGTGGGGTCCTTGAATATCAATTTGGTATGTAGAATATTCCGCAGAGAAGCGCTGGGATTATCTAAATATACTTACGGTTTGCCCGTAAAATGTATGGGAGCGGGCACCATTTTACGAGTTTATGGCAAAGGATACTTTTTTTTTACGGCTAAATGGGCAGATTCAGTGTTCCAGATTTTCATACGAAACATTAAATTCTGTTGCGCTATATTGTACTACTAGATACATTTAGGAATAGCACTGGTTTGGAGACGTTATTATCCATGTAGGTACACGATCGAGATGGTGCAGGCAGTAGCGTCTCTGTTGTATGGGTAATCAGGGTTCGTTCCTCTCGGCGTACCTTTCTAACCCATAAGTGTTTTCAGAGGTTTCCTTGGGTTGCTAGGCGAATACTGTGAAGGTACACTTACTCCATTTCGGGATTGTAGGTGTCGGCGATGTATGGCAAAGAAAAAGGGTGTTCTGTGTAATGCTTCGCCCTTCGAATCGGAAACGGTCTCGGAGTCCCGGGCCCCTTTCCATTGAAATGTGCGAGTCTTCTGTCGTCGTATTGTTGGCAGGCTGAGGGACAGTCCGTGGTGTGTCAGGTATGACGAAAATGTGGGTTTTACAGGATGACGGGTGGATTTAGGTTAGTGTAAGCGAGCCATCTGGAAGAAGGGAAGATACTACGGGAGAGACCATAGAGACCTTGCACTCTGTTTCCTGCTGTCCTCTGGCTTCTCTCACCTCATCCCTGTCTCTCAAGGACATAGGTACAAAGAACGAAGTGCTAAGATCATCCTCTGAATGCCCGCCTCGGTAGCGTAGATGGTAGCATGTCTACCTCACGTTCAAGAGGTCCTGAGCTCGAATTTCGGTCAGGGTTAGTTACCTGGATAAGGTTTTTTCCGTGGTTTTCCCTTATCCTTACAGACGAATGTCGGGTAGCTCTAATCTCCATGGACCCTGGATACATTTGAGCATCATATCACCCATTTCATTCACCGTCCGATAGGACTTAACGTTGGAGAACGTAAAATAAAAAAAAAAAAAAAAAAATCTTCTGAAGCTTGTGTTACTTCATACTCGCTGTACGGAACAGGGATAGTCGGCCATAAGTAAATGACGCTAAAATATATCTATGTCCTTAAAAAGTAACTTAAGATTACAGTGCGTTCATTGGCGCTACACGGCCTCCTTTCTTTGGGCTGTATCAAATGCACTGTGTCCGGATATTAAATTTCACTCTAAGCCTCATTAGTGAACTGTAAACTCAAGTCCTTACGTAAACGTTTGTGTTGTATGGATGCCGGATATAATTTTCTCATTTTTGTGAATTTTTGTTTACAGTGCACGTAAAAAGTGGACTAGAAATGTGTGAATAGCCTAGCGTTAATACATGATTGTTTACCAGAAAAATATTCATCATGTGTGACGAAAGAGCACTCCAAGCTCTTCAGGGATTCTTATAAAAGTAAATCCCATTTCTATGTAATTTACGTATACTAAAATTCGTGTCCTCGCAAAATTAATACGCTTTGGCGGACAAGAGAAAGTTTTATGGGTATCATTTTCAGCAAGTTGGCAAGTACATGGATAGGTCTAACAGCTCACCAAGAGGAGGAGGTCTGACACTGGGAACAGTAGAAAGAAAAGGTGTGTTAGTAAAGTTGCTTAATATTGGGTAATAGTAACATAGGCAAAAAGCCTTCGATGTATTAACTATATAGAGTGGGAGGAGAGATATTTAGTTATAGGTATGAAAGCCACTATAAAAGAACGTAATTGTTTATTAAGTGTAAACCATAATAGAGGATTTTAGAAACAAGTGAGACAATTTGGACCAAATTTGAAGACAAAAGCACTTTAGTGTTGTACAAAATTAAAAGAATCTGTACAGAGAAGAAATAGTAGGAAGAGGCGTATGCATAGAGACGAACATGCGCATTATGTTTTTTAAAAAGTACGAAAATAACTTTAAAGAAATTGAAATGAGTGTGTGAAATCTGGTACTGGAGTAAGAAATAGTTAAAAGTTGACGGAATAGCTTGTGGGATTGAAATTGAAATAATATACAGGATGATTAAAGTGTTGGCAGAGATACAAGTGACGAAGAAATAAACGCAGATTGTGCATGTTCAGTTGGACTCTATTCCATACCCACAACAACCAGGGCTATGGAAAGTTCAAATTTTGTTGTTCTGGATTTCTTAAGTATTGTGTGTGTGTGTGTGTGTGTGTGTGTGTGTGTGTGTGTGTGTGTGTGTGTGTGTGTGTGTGTGTGTGTGTGTGTATGGGTGGAAGACGCGCGCGTGCGTGCGTGCGTGCGTGTTTCTGTTTCTCGTGCTGACGTGTCTGACGAATGAATGCAGTTATGGGAGGTCACTGGTGTAGCTTAGCACTGTTTAGACAGGTCAGAGAAGGCGGGAATATATTTCAATATATACTGACCATCAGAAACCTCAGCTCTCGTACGAAGTACCAGGATATGTTTCTTGCGAAACCGACATCCCGTACTTTGAAGTATTCCCCAGAATGCCTTAAAATGGGATCGTTTCTTTGACAGCGTCCACTAGTTTACGTATTATAGAAATTTTTCCTCTGTTCGTAAACCTCCATAAAATGTCTGTACACATTTTTCTCCCTACGCCTCGGTAGCGTAGATGGCAAAATGTCTGCCTCACGCTCAAGAGGTCCCTGGTTCTAATACCGATCAGGGTGAGCTATCTGATTAAGGTTTTTTTCCGTTTTTCTCCACCTGAAAGATGAATGTTGGGTAACTCTAAGCTCTATGGAACCTGGAATCATTTGAGAATCATTTCACCCATTTCATTCATTGTCCGATATGACTTACGTTGGAGGACGTATTAGAAAATAAAAGCTCAATAGAGTACGAACCTTTTTAAATGCGGGCGATATGTTGAAAGCTTTTCCCTCGTACGTTTTGAATTCCACTATATATTCTGCACAATTCGTTCACTTCTTGCCACTGCCGTTCCTCTAGCGTTATTTAATGGACTGGTTAGATCTTTACATTTGTCTTATGTACAAAACTGTAACACACTGAATATTAATGTCCTACTTTGTGAGCGTGTGACTTAAAACGGTGTAGTTTGCATTTTGACTTGATGGGAACCCGTCCACTGTAAGAGACTCAACTGCTACATTGCCTAACGATATAGGGAATGGTGACGTAATACAACTTATCTGTTTGTTTTTACGCAAGCTTCCGTATCCATTCATGTTTCAGACAAGTTATAGTTTATATATATATATATATATATATATATATATATATATATATATATGGAAGAAAACATGTCCATACATTTCACGTTATATAAAAACTGGAGCTAGAAACTATAAATTTTTGATGTGTTAACGTCTTGCGTATAACGAAGTATCACAAAACTCGTTTATTTACTTAAGGTCAACGTCCTTCAACTGGAAATGAATGCTCGTGTAGCCCGGCGTCCTTAGAGCTTGGAGTAAGCCGAAAAATGCAACAGAGCTTATCCAGGTATAAAGCGAGATTCGAACGCGGATTACTAGTATTCTTCCCATTTCGTCGAGTTGGCGCGCACAATCGACAGCACTTATAATTTTATTTTTGTGGTAACACAAAAAGGGAAGAAAGGAACTACTGCTCTGCACGTCTGTCCTTGAACTTAACTTTTTATGTGGATGCATGATTGCTACTCTCACGTTTTGCAGAAGCACGCAATTCGTCAACCGCGAAGATGTCAGATACCGGAAAAGGGACACCGTATGACGTTCTGCATAAAAGGTTTTATGTAACTCAGAAAGCTTTATTGTCCTAAAAACTTCTAATTATTGTAATTGAAGGCTACAACAAACCACATGAATATGAACCAGACACGAGAAGAAAGGAAGGGAAACATGTTTCGCTGTTGATGAAACATTAGTAACCAAGTATTAAGTAGGATGAAAGGGTTGATAGAGTCGACATGAAAAATTCCATGCCACGGCCGGGATTTGAACCACGGATCTCCTGGTTTCCGCCCAATTGAGTGGTTTACCGGGGAAATATATGAGTCAATTGGAGAATTTAATGTCATGACGGCATATTCGTCATGGTAGCTCAATGGGTAAGAGTGACTGGACGGAAATCAGGAGATTCGTGGTTGAAATCCCGGCCGTGGCATGGAATTTTTCATGTCGACTCTATCAATCCAAAATCCTAGCCTGTATACGGCTAGTGTGAAGAAATGATTAATTTCCATCAATTAACTTAAAGGGCGAAAGGGTTTTATATGCCTTTCACATTACTAATTTGTGAGTCTATAATTTATAAGGACATATAAATAAGTAGAAAATACTAATTTGTTGCACAAAATGTCTACAAGAGCTTATTGCTCTAACTACTTTGTTAATTGAGATAGGATTTGTAGAAATGACTTTATTACATATACCCAAACAGATGCAATGTGTATACAGTCGGCTTTAACCGATACCCAAATCTTTTAAGAGCTGCTCGTTATGTGATGACTTTAGCATTCTATTGTCTTTGCATGGGCATAAAAAGAGAAGGAAAGAAAAAGCTTTCCACTTGAGAAAATTATGTATTGTAAAATTCAAGCGTGCGCGCACACACAGGCACACATACTATATGCGCGCGGTATGAAGAACAATCGAGTTCCAAGTCCTCATTCGGTAAGTTTCGTTTAGCTCCGTAAACATAGATGACAACTTTGAAATTTGAAATGCGCTATACACTGACATCTAGTGGCTAATACGCTAAGCTTTATCATGTCTGCCATATTTCATTTTGATCAATTTCGAAGTTAATTAGCTAACCATCAATTTCGAAGTTAATTAGCTAACCATTTACAACAATCGTATGTTAGAATTAGGATTTTAGTTCGTCCTTAGCAATATATACATGTTATGAGACGTAAAAATGTATAAATACAGTATATACATAAAGTCAAATTGATTACATACAATATACACAGTAAGCAGCTTTTCTATGGTTTCATGTGGTATTTGCATAGACTAATTTACTACAAGAAATGTCATAATATGAATATTACAGGTTTGTGAATGTACTATACTTCCAGTGCTCATTTACATGATTATAGTTCTAAAAATTCATTAACCGTATAAAAACAATGTGCATGCAACAATTTCTTAACCTTATTCATAAAGTGTTTTATGATGCAGCTTGTTTAAATGAATTTGGAAGTTTATTATATAACATTAAGTGTGGTGGTAATGTACATCAGCATTTATTTGAAAATGATTTATATTTGTATGAACGTTTGTGGATGTTATGGCTCTCGAAAAGGGACACATTATTATTCGTCTACCTTCGTATTACTGTAATCTGAGTGCAATTGAGCTGGCGTGGGCAGAACTAAGGAATGTTTTCAGAAGATACAACGTTACTTCTTTTATCTTCGCTTATCTTACACGCTATTTTGTGGAACTGTGTTTTTCAAGGTTGACCACACTGCAGAAACAAAAGAGCGTTAGCTCTCGCCTCTTCCCCTCTGCCCGCACCACACCATACATCCAGCGCTCAACTTATCTTGCGCGTACTGTACATCTCTTACTGTTTACGAGTTATGCAAAAATTACCCGGAATGAAGAGGATTTTATCAAACCATTCCAGAAAATTTAAGATATACATTCCAATTATTATGAAAATATCTTTTAAAAACCATAGTGTAACAAGCCCATGGGCTAGAGCTGGCTACTCAACGGCCGGCCTCACGCCCACATACACAAGGCAGAGGAGGTCGATCATCCAACCGATGCGGGGTGGAGATGTCAGCATCACGGCATCCCCAACCGGAAAGTTGGCTTTCTAGACCAGGGTTGGCTACCTATCGTAGCTCCTCAATTTCGTCACGATGCTGAGTGAGTACCGGTCCTTAAAATCCGCAATTCCCAATGGTGGGATCGAACCCGGGCATCAATATGTCGCATCCTTTTAAGATGCTTTGCTTAAATATCAAGTTTGGTGTTAAGCATTTCTACAAAACTATCGCGATTAGCCTAAGTAGATAAAAGAATAAACGTTTTAACAATATTTTATGCAAGATTGAATAGAGTAAATCATATTAGTGCGTACACAGGGGTTCTCCCCCTACGAGAGAGGTCGTCACATATTAATACCATACAGTGTTAGTTTGTAGTTCTAAGTAAGTGCTATTTATGTGGTGAGTGATCGTGGAGAATCAGTGTAAGACTGGAATAAGACCATGGAACACACCGGAACAGATAGGTAGTCGTATTTAATATGTACATATGTTTTATGTGTTAGGAAGAAACAGAATTGTTCATTTTCTGTCTGAAACCTATCTCGAGCAAGTAATGGAACAATAAAAATGTGGTGTATTAGTAGAGGATATTCGTCTGTAGTGAGTCAAGGTGTGCGTGTATCTTTTTTTTTTTTTTTTTTTTAATTTACGTACTCCAACATTAAGTGATATCGGACAGTTGGTGAAATGAAATTACCCAACATTCATATTTCAGAATAAGGGAAACCCCCGAAAAAAAGCATATCCAGATAACTTATCGAGATTTGAATTTAGACCTCGTGAAAGTGAGGCAGACGCGCTACCACTGCACTACAGAGGCTGGCTAGGTGTAGGTGCAGATTAGAGAAAAGTTCTACCCATACGTGTTGCTGCGTTACACTATTGTTTTATCACATTCATCGTTTTAAGCAGGCTTTTCGCGCATGCGCATCCACACATACTATATCAGCCCGCCTCTTTTTACGTGTTGGCGTGTCTGCCTCACGTTCAGAAAGGTCCTGAGTTCGAATCTCGGTCAGGGTGAGTTATTTGGATAAGGTTTTTACCGGGGTAATACTATCTCTCTGTCTCTCTCTGCCTTTTTGCGCCTTATAGAAGAGACTGTTTCTGCTTAAAATTTATTTCTAATAGACATTGCATCCCAGCACATTAAGACAAAAAATATTAAAAAGCAAATTCTGGTAAACAGAATGATACATACATGTATAAACACTATTAAATTTTGTTGCATTTTTTGCATTGAAATCCGTTTATTTATAGCATTAGAGATGTATTCTAACTTAATATCTGTATAACTGAACACTAATGTGCCAAACTGTAAACCAGAGCTGACAAAAAACGGATCCCTGGGTTACAACAAAAGCTGTAGCACACAAAGTAATGAAAACTCCATTTGTGTATTATCTGCCTTATTGTTTGAATATGAAGACTTCCTTTGTTTTATTCATCACGCATATTAAACTTCAGTTTTTAAGTAGTATTTTTCTGAGACAAGGAATCGAAGGCGTCCTGTAAGTCACAGTAGGATGTAGTAACTGCTGCATCCATCAGCAGATGCTCGAACATCTGCTTAAGAATGTTTGTAATTATTGTATGATTATTGTATGACAAATAATTTGGTTTCACTAGACAGATGGTCAAGGTAGTCATGTAAATTTGAAGCTTGGTGGTGGTTTAGGGGCTATTGTCGCGTGAGTGATCCTTATCATTTCTGGTTCATGGTGCCTGCACACGAACACGCACAAAGTCCTGTAATTTTCTTAGTTTGTGCGGTCTAAGAATAGAACATAAGAATGGGAGTTCGTTTCTCCTAGTGCAATAGTGCGAGGTCATTGCTGGCTCAACTTTTGCATTATTTATTTTTCATTCATTCTAAGGTCTTCATTGGGAATGGAGTATAATGTCAGTTTGCCTTCATAAGTTTGGTTTACACACCTACTCCTAAACATTAAAACATCTAAATAAGAAATGACAAAATGCAACTGTATTTAGTGATGAATTATTTTTCACAATTGCGAACTTACACTTCCCCATAGGGAGGGGTCCCGTATTCGGAGATATTTCCCAATCCAGAGAACGAGAGTACTGTGACTTACAAGTGGGATGATGTTTGTCCTTGAACACTACTGGCCAGCAACTAGCCGGAGTCCTGCGGTGTTGTCATATTGCATTCCCCATAAGTGGGGTGTGACCAGCGCCAAGTTGATCCATCTCAAATAAATACTATTTGTGCTTAGACAGAAATTCAAATTTTGCAAAAAGGGTTCCACAGTGAAGGTAGGGAGTAATGTTTCTAACATAACCGCAAAAATTCCATATTTTTAGCTCCAAAAGTCTACATAATAAAACAAAATCCTAATATATTATAACAATACATCACAACGTAAGCATTCACCAAGGTGGCCCGGGTTTGATCCCAGGCGACCGGAAAGTGAGATTTGTGTTGGACAACACGGCGCTGGGGCGGGTTTTCTCCGGGATCTCCGGTTTCCGCCGCCATCTCATTCCACCTGTGCTTCATCTCATGTATCAGTGTCATCGCCTGCGGTGCCGTATGTAGTAAAAGCGGGCGTTAAACACTACACATTTCATTTCATTTCATTTACAACGTAAGCACTGTAATGGCCATCTTTATTGGTTGGTATGTGTGTGCATACATATCTGGAATTACTGAGAACTGAAATGTAAACTTCTAACATGTGCTTAAAGAATTACATTGAGCAAGCCAAGGTGTTTGTTAAATTGGAGAGAGCAAACACACCACTTTCTGTAGCCTGTAGAATGTTGTATCTGCAGAACTTGAGCCGTCACATGAAATTTTTATGATTGCATGTTTATTTAACCTACAGAGTTCAAATCAGTATTATTCAGCAGTTCTTTCGTTTAAAACCCAGGAAAAATGTGAGATTTTGGGGCCTTTATCATAAATTTGCAAGAAGATGTGACAATGAGGATTTGTCTGTGGATGCAAGTGGCATAGTCAGCTATATGGATAAGTCATTGGCAGTTCAAAGGAATCACAAAAACAGGCATTTCGTAAACTATAAATACAATTATAGTATTTGAAATATATACATAATATGCGAACATGCTAGTTCCAATTTTGACTTCAACAACTGCATTAACATGCGATTTTGGAAAATTCAGTTTGGGTTCCCTTACGACTATTACCAAAGAGACATTATGTTGTAGAATAGTATGTGGCAGAGAGGGAAATATAAAAAATGTGCGGGTAACGAGGTGGCAACGCTGGGCGTGCAAACGCAACTGATTTGCCGTGGTCCCGAACTCTTCGCTTTTGAAACACATAATAGTGTACCTGCTGTGCCGCCAAAAGTGCAGTCGACATTTGGAATCCTGAAACAGCTAAGCAATGAATGGTGAACTGAAAAGAGAACTGAGTTGAAATTGAGGGATCTGAAATTTGGTCCCAGAAAAGTCTGTATGTCAGGAAGATGGTCACGAGGTTCGAAAGCACTATCTCTCAAATGCGGGCCACAAATGCATTGTGCTCCATAGCCTAGAGATACTCACAGTCTAATGTATTCCAAGGAAGTTCTCATACTCTATCATTATCTGCCTTCTGTGTTGTCTCCTGATTTGTAGTCCTTTTGACCTGGGACACTTTATATGAAGCCCATGCTGATGCTCTTCAACATTTGATATTCTAAAACCTTTAACAAAAACTGCGGGGAGCTCCAAAGTTTATAGCATTCATAAAACTTCAATTTAAATGTTTTTTTTAAAGAGTTGTCAGTTCATTTCGCATAGCTTGTCATACACGTATCCCGGAAATGTGCTCTGCATTGGAGAACAAGCTAAGTAAACGAAAATAAAGGCCAGAAACTCGAAGATGGAAAGTTTTAGATGATGTAGCATGACTTGATGGGAAATACGATAAAATGTACCTCAGAAGAGTTATGGAACTGCAGTGAAGGCAAATTGTAGTAGTACTGAAAACATGTGTAAATATGTATGGCTATAAATCCTTGACGGAAGGAAAGCTTGCTTCAGCTTTTGCTTTAAAGAAGCAGCAACGAAATCAAGTGGAATATAAAAATTGTCTTCCATATTACACAAGTAAAAATATTTGTAAAAGAATCTCCACTTAAGAAGTTGATGTTAATACTTCCTTCTTCTTTATAAAATCGATTTCTAAAGCATATCGCTTTCATAATCAGTTAATTCAAACTCCGTTGTTAAGGAAATCTCGGTTACCATGTTTTTTTTTTTCTTTTGTTATGTTACGTTTTCAGCATTACCAACATATGCTGTAATACAGAAAATAAAAACCAGTAGGTAAATGGAAGACTTTCAGTGTCGGTTCTTCTCCAAAAGGAATTTAGTCTCTAACCTCTGCACATCTTAGGGGATAATCTTATTTCATCAAGCGATGACTGGACCCATTTCTGATGTGAAGGTACCCAGAAGGCGAAGATACCTCTGAGGTATGGTGGTAGAATGAGATGACCTCCAGCTTTTACTATGGATCTCAACCATGAATGCTTTAGTTGAACTAGCCAGAGGTGGACACTGATTATGTAAGAAATAAAATGAGTATTGGGAAAGGGAAAGATGTTGGTTACAATGTAAGTATGTAGGCATGGATATAATCAAGAAATTGAAGTATTATTTACTTGAGTGTTTCACTACGAATCAATGGCAGAATAACAGTGCTACTGTATCTTGGTATAGAACCCGGCTTCAAAACCACAAACATCCTACTGGTCCAAGATAAATGAACTAAAAAACACCGTGGGAAACGTTGAAAAGAAGGAAGAACAGAAGTAAAAACATGAAAAGAGAAGGTGATAGGACCCAGAATATAATTTAATAGAGATTCTGTGGGGATGAGATTCTTAGTAGAAATAAAAATAAAGTGTTAACTCGGACTTCCAATTTTTTTCAACGTGGATCTATTTTCTCAAAAACTACACAAGCTAAAATTTTAAATACATATTTTCTTTCCTGCCATATACTCACTTTGTATTCCATCCAAAAATCCATTGACGAAGTTTCATGTTTTGAGGCCCCATGACCCCCCCCCCCCTCCAATGTATGCACGCGAGTGGTTTTGTGTCTGTCTGGGTACCTGTGAACGATATAACTCCAAATTTAAACCTAATATTTAAGTTGAGTACTCTACAAGGATGTGACACAAAGACTTTGGAGAAAATTCCCACCCCAAACTGTCCTTTACATGGAAAAATGTCCATTACTTTTAATATTTTCAAAACGGCTTTAAAGATTTTAATTTAAATACTTTATGTTTAAGAAAGCATATGTATCGAGTAGTTTATGAACAACTAAAATTAGTAAACAAAAAAAAAAACTAGAAGGAATGAAATAAAAAATGCAGAAATTAGGAATCAAATATTGAAGCTATCGGCGAACGGGTAGATAGAAGAATTAAACGGTATCTGAAAGAATAGTACGTACCACCAGAGACAATTTACCAGTGGATGTGGAAAGATTCCCTGGGAGACCGAGCAAAAGTTGAGAGACTCAAATTCTGGATTAAACAGGGATTAGGTCCGTAAGAAGAAAGATGATGTTAAAGATATTTTAATGACAAATGAAATGTATACCTTGAATTTCTGGGAATAGACTCTGAAATCTTCATTCTGAATTATATTTCTATAACTGGTAAACGTAAGACTTAGACCAAATCTTTCTGCACAAAAAATTGTAAATCTCGTTAAAACACTCAATTTTTGTCAATAACTACTTAATAATTTCTCTTACAAAAGGATATTCATTCTTTTTTATGTTCATGCAAACACAACATAATTTTGAAGTCATCACATAGCGACCGTATTTGAATTTTGCTTATGTAGTTTGCCGCAGCAAAGGAAGTCCCAGGGGAGGTGCAGGGGGAAAATTGCTGATTAGACACGGTTCTGATAACCTGCCTGGTAGTTGTTTATGACACTGGGGTCGGTTCAGTTATAGCCCCTTCAAAAACATTTTGAGGCCTTCTACTTTTGTGAATAATTCTTCGTGGTTTTAGCTTACTGAGTGAATAGGGCGCATGTTTTTTTTAAACATATATATTTGTAAAAGAAATCTGTATACTCACATGACTTTCACTACTCTTGTACAAACTATTCTTACAAACACGTATTGCTCTATCCACTTCCTGTTAATCAAGATAAACATCATCTTATTGCATGTCCTTATAGGTGCAAGGGAAATATGAGAATACAGTAAGCTTCAAATTATGGTCAAGCATGGCGCTATGTGATGGCTTTGAAATTTCGTTCTCAAGAGATAAAAAATGCATTCCTATTTGAGAAAAGTCTAACAAGAGACACATTTGACCTTGAACGCTTGGAACCTCACGAAAACACTTTTAAAATAACAATCGATCATAAACAATACAGTGATATGTGTGATGCCTAGGCAAAACGTTGTGTTCTAACCCCAATGATGTTTTAATAGAAAGAAACAAAGTGACAAGATATCAATATTATAAGAGGAAAATTATACGTAATTCAATGACGTCGGTGTGTAATAACAGTTTCAATCAACAGTGCTAAAAATCTCTGCCTAAAGTACTTATAACAGTGCTAAGTGTACATAAGTGTAGTAATGATTATATTAGTCTTCAAAGTACAGATGCAGGATTTACTTGAAGTGGTTTAAACAGAGTGGAAGAGCGAATTCACGCCTCACTAAAGCCACGTTATCACATTCCAAATAACTTTCGCATTCACGCAGTGTAAAATGAAAAGACGCACTAATTACATTTGCAAATGATGATACGGGTATGTCAATTACATAATCCGCATTTCACCAAGCATATTGCAACATAGGCTTAATGCAGCAGATGATGGTAAATCACAGAGTGAAGTTTGGTGATTGAATATCTATCATGTATCTTCACTTGTGGGTCCGCACATTGCAGTCTTATAAAATCAGCAACCCTTCTGACATAGAGATCATAGTGTTTATAGAGCTTACAATGACGCAAGTAGACAGTTGCCGAATTTTGCATGGACCGCTGTTGTTTTAATGCGGTTTCGAGCATTCAAGGTCAAACGTGTCCCTTGAAAGTACTAGAAAATCCAAATCATAACTAAGAATATCTCAGAAATGTTTGTTCCACGAGAAAAAGTGTTGGAACGAAATCTACTTTTTTTTTTTTTTGTATAATAAGTTTTTGTGTAGCTGTTACAATATACCAGTTAATGCAAAAGTCGTTGACAATGAAGAGGACATTCTAAGAAAATTAAGATATACGTTACGTTTGGCATGAAAATATTTTAAATATCTAGAATTTGTTCAGCAGAATTCATTTTTATAAAAACAAAATATTTTTAAAGTGTTCATTGTAAAGGGTAGTTTGTGATGGGGGAACTTCTTGATAATCTTCGAGTCGAAATCTTGGTAAATGTTAAATGCAAGTTCCGTTTTTAATAGGGATGGGTTCTCGATGCTTGCGATACTTGCATGGTATCGACATCGAACGATTCTTCAGAAAATTCTCTGGGTACTTCTTTCGCTTGGTACTGATTATGCAATTTTTATTCTATTTTAAAGTCGCAAAAGCTACACATGGTTGGTGTGGAAGAATGATTAAATCTCTCACAAAATATTATTACCTCAAGTAGAACATTGCAAAACCCGAGAAATTGCCAGGAACGTGGTACCTGTACAGTAAAGCAATGCAAGAAAATAATCGTGTGTCAAATTCACTGTCAGTTAACAGTTCCCAAGTAGAAATCAGTACATATCTCAACGACGATTTGTCACCTCCTTTTCTAGTTCACTGGATTACTGGAAAACACATTCAAAATTCCCAAAACTTAACGAAGAAAAATAATTCTCTAAATATTTGTGTATTCCACCTGAAACAGTTTTCTCTGAAAGATTATTTGTCATAGCAGGATTCATATGTGACAAAAAGAAGTAGACTTGACCCCGAAAGAGTGAAACTGCTAGTATTTTTGAACGAAAACTTATGCAAGTGGACTGTTTCTGAAACTGTTTGGTGGGGAGCTTTTAAATGTCTAATGTAGAGTTTAAAAATAAGTACACTGATGGTTTTAAATTTTGTCTCATTAAATATGTGCACCTAAGTAATATTATTGGCATTACACAGTTCTCCCAACATACTATTTTGTATTGAAACTAAAAGTAGAAATGATGGTTTTGAGTATCCTGGAAAATAGACAACTGCATCGGTATCGAGTATCGAGAAAAACTGGTATCGACCCATCCTTAGTTTTAAAACAACTTTCCGTTTTTGAATTATGCGTTTACACACATGCACACGCAGAACCATTTCTAAAACTGCTTTTGTTTGGGGGTGGGGGTGGGAGGTGGGGTTTCAGGGTTTCCAGTGAAATCTCAATATCAGATTTTTCGATGGAATGCAATACTTCCTCTACTTATATGTAGTAGTAAGAAAGTAAAGCTGTAAACAGTTTTTAATAAAATAAAGCCAGTCTTCCAAAACGAAACATTGTAGACATATTGTGTGCGATCTGCTGGTTACCGCAGAGTTCCGGTTCTGTCGTGGCTGTTATCTGCCTTTAGATTATAATGCATTGACGTAAACACGGAAACCGGTTCCACCTGTGGTCGGCTACATCTTCACACTTAAATAACCATTTCTTGGGTTTGCAGCAAAAAATGTGAATACCTAACAATTTGACTAGTCTTATATAACGCCAGGTCACTTGTTGTAAACAACTACCAAAACACATTCACTGACGAAAATGTCTGCCAAACAATGCGTTTGTTTAAAAGGTTCATATATGGTAGTTCATCTATTACGATTTAATTCAAGCTTATATGCAAAGATTGTGACTTCGACAGTCCATAAAGGAAACCTGAAATGTATAATATGACAGAATCTGGTTAGGTTTTTCTGTCTCTACAACATATACTAGTAGGTATTGCAGAATTCCCAAAAATTTGATACTGGATTTCATTGGAAATTACGTTGTGAGGGTTCCTTATGCCCCACCTCAAAAAGATATTTTTAGAGAAACGAAGTCAGAAGCCAAATATGGTATTTAAGTTCAGCATCACCCAAGGAAGCCTCATGAAGATCTTCAAGAAAATAATTCACCTCAAACTACTTTTATAAACAACAATTTAAAAGAAATAATTTTCTAAAACATGATTCTGACGATTTTGATATGTTTAAGTTATTTTCAAGAAAATGAATTTACATCTTTAATTTTCTTGAAATGTCCTCTCAAGTGCTCTTCTTCTTGGTGACTATTGTATAAAAATTTTACTGCACCAAAAATGGAGACCTGGTTAAAGTATGCAATGCATTTTTTAGCATACTACTCTAGAAGTATTCCCTGTTGCTGCTTTAAATTTTCAAATCCACTTTTCCAAAGTGGAGAGTCGCAATTCATTTTTACTCATGGTCATTCAGAGAACATGACATTTCATAGTCACATAGAGAATTGAGAATCTAGCTATCGCTTTACCTACTATATCGGACAACGAGATGTGCAAATGTAAGTAGTGTGTGTATCTGGATGAACAGGAAACAATAATTTGTGGAGCAGTGAGTAGAGAAGGTCTTGTGAATGGAAATCATCATGATATTTGTTACACTAAAGCTCTTATTAAGCAGATGTTTAACAAAAGTAATATGGTAATTGTGTGTTCCTTCCCAAAATTACAGCAGCTGTGCTTGGCCGTGACCTATTTTCCAAAGGAACAATTCTCGCACTACGATAAATAAGAGGAGGGGAGACATCTTTTTAAAAGTTTTTTTAAAGACAGAAGAAAGGTTTCAGCACCTACAAGCCTTTATGCGGGGTACCAGTGGCGAAGCGTGACTTTAAAAGCGAGGGAGGCTCCAAATAATAATTATCATTAAAATAAGAAAGAATAAAGGCTCAAAGAACTAAGGCTACTCTTCAGTACTCTTTCTATTATACAGTCACACGTAGACATATTGCTTCCCCGTTCCACTCAGAGGTTTCAATTTTCCTTAGAGCTGGCTCCCCACCGCGCGAACTGTTAGCCTAAAATGGAGATAGTGTGCAGTTGACATACTTTTACTAATAACTTAAAACTTCATAAGAATTTCGTATGTACTTAAGTTCATTTAAAAGCGCCACATAAAACAAGTAAAGTAATAATAATAGTAAAACAAAATAAATATAAATAAAACTTTTCTTCACAGGCTACAGAGATTTCACGTGACAAAGTTTGTTAGTGCTTCCTAAATATCAAAGAATCGCGATTGCTTCGGAAACCTACAAGCATGGTATTCAAGTTTACGAAAGCGTAAATACAGAAATATTCAGTATTGAATGAGCTCGCGGAACTGGTCACTCGAATCTAAGCAGCTGTCAAATTGTTCGCAGTACCCCGGATGTTCGCGAATAAATTTTGAAAATCCATCCAGAGCAATAACATATTGTTTGGCATGAATTTTCTTCTTTTTCTCCTGAAATTCTTAGCGAAGAGGCGCTTCCATCGTTTCATTGTAACCTTCGCCACTGGAGTGTACGGTTTATTGGTCTTTGAAGTAGCTACTGTAGTATAATGGTAAACCATAATAGATTTTTCTTTTTTTTAAAAAAATCAGTAACAAGTTCGTTTGAAATACTATATCTTTTAAGAAATTTTCATGACAAAGGAAATATATAGGCATATCTGGAATTTTCTGGGAATAGGCTCTGGAGTTCTCTTTATTCTGGATGATTTTTCCATAACGGTAAACATAAGGTATACACAAACTCTTACTCTGTCTTAGGTCACACCGCCTAATTTTGTTTTTGTTTCTAGAGATTGTTTTGAGATACTGCTTGTTTTTTGTTTAAATTCTGTAATTATTTAAACTTATTTGAAATAAGAAATCGTTTCTTTTTTGTGTCTTGGCCATGCAAAGAAAATTGAATTTCAAAGCTAAGCATAGCGACTAGCTCTTAAAACCTCTATCAAGTAATATGTATGTGGTAATGTTTATCTCGATTAACAAGAAGCAGTTAGAAGAATAATGCCCGATTTCACCAACAGATGTTAAAATCAACGTTAACAAATGTAACGTAACAATTGTCACAGCGCTAACACTAACGTTAAATTTCTTGCATTTCACCAACCTGTTTTCTGAAAATGTTAACAAACCTGTGTTAACGCCAAGAAACTTGTAAATATCACAGCTATAGAAGGCTACGGATGAGTCGTATTATGTTCTGAACGTACTGCGATGCGCTTTTGTTTTCATTTTCGTCTGCACAAGCTGAATAATGGCGGATGAACAAAATCATAAAGCCGTGAGACAAATTTCTCATCGATGGAGAAAGAATTGTTAATTGAATTGGAGAAGAAGTGTAAAGATATCGTGGAAAATATGAGGATGGATGCGGTGAATTTAAAAGAGAAAGATGTCACGGGGAAAATATAGGAAACGAATTTTATTCAAATGCATGTGTCACTACTACAGGCACCAAACAACTTGTCAGTGTTACGTAAATTTAAAACGAGGTGCGAAGAACAAGTGCCTTAAACGTTTCAAGACGGGAGATGGACAGTGTATTATCCACATAATTCAGTGAATTATAAAATCGCTAAGTTATTAATACCTGAAGTAAAGGAGAGATCGGCATATTCCTTTCCATGCATATTCTAACTCATTATTACGTAAATTTAAAACGAGATGCGAAGAAGGACAAGTGACTTGAACGTTTCAAGATGGGAGGTGGACAATGTATTCTCCACATAATTCAGTGAATTATAAAATCGCAGTATTAACGCTTGAAGCTAAGGGGAGATCGTCATATTTCTTTCGATGCATGTTCTTACTCAGTATTACGTAAATTTAAAACGAGGAGCGAAGAAGGGCAAGTGACTTGAACTTTTCAAGACGGGAGGTGGAAAATGTATTATACACGTAAATCAGTGAATTATAAAATCGCAAGGTTATTGATACTTGAAGCAAAGGCGAGATCGCCATATTCCTTTCGAAGCATGTTCTAACCTCTCTCGTACTTCCGCACTAACCTTCATAGCAACATGTTTCGACAGTCTATACCTCCGTAAAAGTTTTCTTCGGATAGTTACTCAAAATCATTTCTCCTCATAGGCCGTACTCTATTACGAATGCCATTTAGACGGTCTTAAATATAGCAAATCGACATCAACAGCTGAGTTAATGCTCGCCATCTTGACTATTTACAATTGTTCAGGCCTTAACATCAGAAATTTGGCTTGTTAGTTTAACAATAGATTTAACACGAGTGTTACGCTAACAGTTGTTGGTGAAATGGAATTTTTGTTTTAACTATTGTTAAACTCGTGTTAAGTCTTAACATCTGTTGGTGCAATCGGGCATAACTATTTTAAGAAAATTGTTGGTTTAGAGTAGGTAAGTACACACATATGTGTAAAGCCGAGATTCCCATCGACCTTTTCAACCCCGAAACAGCAATCAGATGAAAACTGAATTAAAATACAAGGACAGGAAATTCTGGAGATGAAATTAACATTCCCAATATTTACCTAGGTGGTCCTGAGTAACCCCTTAGGGTAGGCCTCAGGTATCAAACCGACGACTTTAGAATGCAGTCACACACACCTCGATTGGCACAGAGTTAAGTCTATAGGAACGTATCCCTAATTATGGATAGTTTTTATTTATTTATTTATTTATTTATTTATTTACGTACTTCAACGTTAAGTCATTACGACGATGAATGAAATAGGTAAAATGATGCTTAAATGAACCCTGGGTTCCTAGAGCTTAGAGTTATCCATCTTTCAGGATAAGGGAAAACCTCGGGAAAACTTATCCAAGTTACTTACCCTGACCGGATTCGAACTCGGGACCTCTTGAACTTGAGGCAGACATGCTGTCATTACGCTACCGAGGCTGCCAAATGGGCAGTGTTTTGTGTGTAACCTAAACATTCCCCAATTTTGTACATGCAACTCAGAATCTAAAAGAACACGATGGGATTACGAGCTAGTTAGAGAAATAGGTGAAGGCTGTAAACTCTAATAAGAAACTGAATAGCTTATCATAA
Organism: Mantis religiosa; assembly: GCA_030765055.1. NCBI lineage: Eukaryota > Metazoa > Arthropoda > Insecta > Mantodea > Mantidae > Mantis > Mantis religiosa. The sequence goes on along the minus strand of CM060956.1, from coordinate 96,351,881 downwards.
AAACTGAGAAAACAACTAGAAGACGTAAGGTCATAACAGAGATATGTGGGCTATTTATGTGACTTAGGATTTCCTTTTTAAGAATCTCCCGAACCAAAACATGTACAACTATTTTTATACATACATATTTTGTCCTTTTTTAAACTGTAGTTTTAGAACTAGGCGGACTACAGATACGTCTGTAATTATCTTCAGGGTGCAGTGCCCTATGGTATCATAGGTATAGCGGTGTTGGTTATTACTGGACTCTAGCTATTTCGCTAGAAAAACTGACTTAGATTTACCTCCGTAATACTTAATACTAAAATTGCACTTCTTAATCGAGATAAACATTTGGTTCTATTAAACATTCCCTTGCAAGTACAACGGAAATAGGGAAATGTTGTAGTCTTATGTAATTTAGAATAAGAACTTTCTAGAGCCAGTCACTGCCTTTGAAGTTCCATTCTCTTGGCATAGCCAGGACATAATAATAAAAAAAGGTGTAATGGCTTCATATTTGAAGAAAAAAAAGTGTATTTGAAAGTTCAAACCAGTAACAAAGAAAAGGTTTGCTCCACAAATGTACAGAGATATACCCAGAGCTAAAGTTTTTGTCTAGTGAAACCTTGTGTACCTCTTACGGTTTGTGGGTATCATAAGAGAACTTCAGAAAGTTAGGAAATACATAGGTAGTTTGATAAGTATGGTAAGAAAAAGAATCCTTTATTTTTCGTGAACATCCTACCTTATTTCTGGACATAATCTCCATCGATGGCTTCACACATGGTCCAACGATGTTCCAGCTTTTTCATCGGGAAAATAGGTTCCTTCAAGTTCTGCAAAATATCCGTTGACGGTGGCTATCACTACTTCATTTGATGAAAATATCGCACCACCAAGCCAAATTTTCAAGTTTGGGAACAGGAAGCAGTCACTTGGGGCTAAGTCTGGTGAATAAGTGGATGAGGAACCAATTCAAAGTCCAACCCATGCACTTTCGCCATTGCAATTGCTGATGTATGCGATGGTGCCCTATCCTGGTGAAAGAGCACTTTTTTGCGTTTCAGTCTCACTCTCTTTTCAGTCAAATCATATGTCAACAGATCCAAGAATGAAGCATAGTAGGCTTCAGATATGGTTCTGCCCTTTTCCAAGTAGTCTATGAGAATTATTCCTTGAGAATCCCAACGAACAGTGGCCATCACCTTACCAGATAACAAAATGGTCCTTGCCTTTTTTGGTGCACTTTCACCAGCCTTTATCCATTATTTTGACTGCTGTTTAGTGATGGATCCAAATTTCATCCACGGTCACAAATCTGCGCAAATAGTCTTGCGGATTACGATTAAAGATCGCCAGACACTCGGTAGAAATGTTCTTCCGGATACGCTTTTGGTCGACTGTTAGCAATCGCGGCATCTATCTTGCACACAGCTTTTTCATTTCCAATTTTTCATGCAGGATATTATGCACTCACGTAGTTGAGATGCCTACAGCCTCAGCAGTCTTAGAATTTTGATTTGGCGGTCTTGCATAACCAGATCGTGGATTTTTTTTTCCAATGATGTCCTGCGTGATGACCTCAAGTGGGCGACCACAGCGCAATTCATCTTCGATGCTTCTATAACCACGTTTAAATTCATTGATCCAAAAGTACCAAAAGTAAGTGGTATTCAATGTTGGTGCAGAGTCCGCGTGAACTTCATCCAATTCAGTTTTCTTGTGCGGCAGTCCAGCCCTTCAAATGAAAATGTTTAATAACTGCACGAAACTCCTCCCCCCCCCCCCCCATTCGCAGTTATCACGCAGGCCAGTTCAGATGCCTGTCAACAATGAACTGTATATTGTAGCATATTCAAATTTGCTGTACAATGCTTTGAATAATCAAGCTTATCACCCAGAAAGTTGTAACAAACAATTTCCATCTCTTCATAGAAATTTACCAGACTTATCAAACGACCCTCGATTTTATTTGCCATAAAATGTATTAAACAGAGATTTTCGTTTAGAAAATCAAAGTGTTCTACAACTGCTCGATGCAAAGGTTAGTCTGGAGTCGGAGGATTTCTTGAAAACCTTCCTTGGAAGTTGAAGTTAAATACCAAGAGTTTTTTTCTTTTAGTTATGTAGTTTACGTCCATTTTATTTTATTCAGGTAAACTCAGATCGTGTATTTTCAGTGAAATCTCGGTGTCGAGTTTTTGGTACCTACTCTGGTTATTGTACTTAGTGGTAGAGAAAGTAAAAAAGAAATGGAGAAAGGTGTGTCGCAGTGCCGTTCACGCACATATTAGCGTTGAGGCGTATCGACCTTCAGGTGACCAGCGCTGCGATCGTTCCTTATCGGGTCTTATCTGGTCGATTAGAAGAGTGAAATATTAGTAAGTTGACGTACAGTAAGTTATGAAACACAAATAGAGCGATTAGAAGTTGCGTGTGTCTATATGATATATTTACTCCCGCCTGACGATGTATGACACGTTGCTGTCCAGAAGACATTATTATATCTGAACAGGTTATACATACAGTGGACTCGCCGTGTATGTGCGATAAGCTGAGGTAAACATCTGTTTTGCGATTTTTTTTTCCGATACGCTTTCTCGCTTTGCCATGTAGTACATTCCACCTTTTTCTAAAAATTATTTTAGTTTATTTTGTTCTTGAAACTTCAGAGCATTATTTCAAGTAGGCAAGCGAATTACAGTTTGACCGTATTTTGAATACAGCTATTTAGATTTCATTCACTCATATAGGGACTTAGTGAGGAGGGTGGAAAGATTCAAACTGTGGCCAAAATATAAAGATAAATGGTTTAGAGGTCCTGACTATAGATCGTGGAAATGCGTTTGGAAGTAGAAGATGAAAACGTAGCCTATCTCCTCTTTAGGCTGTTGGAAATGAGAACTTCTGCAGATAAAAATAGTGAAACGTTATTCTGATATGCATTTCAGCAGCATCTAATCTTCTTAACCGCAAGACACAACCAAATAGAGGAAGACACGTGACGTGACGTAGGTCCTGGATACTGTTTTTGGAAAATCCAGTGTTCCTGCCGCACAGTACTTTCCCAAATTAGTCAGAGTGATGAGTGTGTTCTGCTGCAATCTTAGGCAATACCAGTAAAATGTATGTGGCTGCAATGACAAAATTCTAAGCGAGGACCACTGGGCTACAGCCTGTTTGGTTGTGAAAGATATATTGATACAACCAAACAACTTTTATTAATAAGCCTTGACTGAATTGCCAAACAGTTTACTTGGGTGGGGGGACACCCACAGAGAGAATTTTAATATTGTAAACAGTTCTAGAAATATATATCATTTTTAATAGAACTCTAGATAGTCATTTTTTCTCTCATCTTTTCATCTTTTACAAGTTTAGTCACTTACCACCGGCATTAGTTCCTAGCTAATAATCTTGTGGCATAGTATACTTTCAAATATTTCTCTCTCGCTCTCTCACACACGTGGCCACACCGTGATTGAGTGGTTAGACCGCTCGACTCTCACCAAGGCGGCCGCAAAGTGAGATTTGTCGTGGACAACATGGCGCTGGGTTGGGTTTTTTCTTCGAGATATCCGTTTTCCTCGCCATGTCATTTCATCGGTGATCCAACTTCATTTCATGTATCATCAGTGTCACCGCCTGCGGTGCCGCATGTAGTGAAAGCGGGCATTAAACACTACACATTTCATCTCTCTCTCTCTCTCTCTCTCTCTCTCTCTCTCTCTCTCTCTCTCTCTCTCTCTCTCTCTCTCTCTCTCTCTCTCACACACACACACACACACACACACACACACACACACACACACACACACACACACATATTAAGAATTCCAAGCAAATGCTCAACCCAAACAACACTTTCAAATTGAAGTATTTGTTTTATTTAAGGGGACTGGATAGGATACACGTGGCTGTGCTTGCAGTTCCGAACATAAATTATTTATTGTAACTCCTAAAGTTCTCAATGCATTTCAATTAATTTTTTTTCTTGACATTCTATATATCTTGAGGAATGTTGGTGTAAATTTTTAAGATTCTAGGTTGTTAAATTCAAAATACAAAAAATAATTAGTTAATGCATGTTAATTTTTAAAAAGATAAATAATTAGGGCTCTTTAGATACCATTTTCTAAAAAGTTATAAGTGCTGTCTTTATGAAACTGTTTACAGGTGGATTGTATATTTCATACTTGAGACGTGTGGGAAGAATTGTGTCTTTAGTATAAATAGTTAATTTTTTACGTTTTGTGGAGAAATGAGTTGAAGATATTGCAATTTTTTTATAAAGTATCATATAATAGCTAAAGTATTAATTTTAAAGCTATAAAATTTGGGCAAATGTAGTGTAGAGTATTTAAACTAATTGTGCCAAATCTCAGTGTTTTATGTCTTATGCATTTTGAGAAAATTCCTAAATAACAAAAAAAAATGTAGTTTTTAATAATGCTCGTTTAAAGGCGGAGTGCATGGGCAATTTAAAGGAACGCCTGCATTTTAATTATTTTTTCATTGCTAATTATGTAGTAAATAGAATAAGATCTAGCACAGAAAATGAGAAAGTTTTGATGTAAAATCTGAAAACACCATTTTTGAACGTGTATCCTTCCCAGTTCCTTTAAGAAATTGGACGTACCATTGTAATTAAAATATACGTTTCACATATTGGAATAATGAGTTAAATGTATACCCTATTTTCTGTAAATGACCAATGAAATCCTTATGTTTATTCAATATTATGCAGCAGAGAAACTCCCGTGAGTAGATGAAACTTTAGTACAGGAGGAAAACTAGATGTCATGACTATTGAAACATTGATAATTATGGAAATATCCGTCGGTGTTCGTTTTAAATGTCCAAGATATTGAGCAGGGAATTTTGAAATGTTAAGCCTGTTTTCCTTTGTTTCTGAATAATTGAAGCCATTCCTATATACATATAACTACAGTGAAATTACTTATTGGAATACCTGCTGTGAAATATTTAACGTGATTAACAGAAAGTGATTGGAAATATGGGGTTTTATGTGTGGAATAACTTATACTATTCTTATATATTATTATTATTATTATTATTATTATTATTATTATTATTATTATTATTATTATTATTATTATTATTATTATTATTATTATTATTATTATTATTATTATTATTATTATTATTATTATTATTATTATTATTATTATTATTATTATTATTATTATTATTATTATTATTATTATTATTATTATTATTATTATTATTATTATTATTATTATTATTGTTATTATTATTATTATTATTTATTATTGTTAAAAATTCGGTGAGGTTTTTAAATGACTGAGCCCATCTTTGAATAACAAGGAAGGCATTAACACCATATTGACACGAATGAACTAATTACACTATTGTGGATTGAAAGGGACATTGAAGAAAAACCATCCCAAAAGAGGCCACGTTATTAAGGTATGGTGTTTTTGTTGATCGCATTCATCCAACTCAAATATGATGCAGAGAAAACTTTTATTTTTCTCATTAATCAATAATTTTGTAAGTACAAGTACAAGTTACTGGCTAGAACCAATATTAATGGTAACTTTTGAGTGTTGTATGATGGATTAAGAATTCAGTGAGGGGGTAGTATTCATATACAAACATAGCGGAGTGGAGAAATATAGGAAGAAAAGTGGGATAAAGTGGACGAAAAGGTAGTAGCCATGAGAATGCTGACAGGAAAGAGGGGAAAGAAGAGCTCGCTCGTGCTGGCTGGCTGTATGCAGCCAGAAGGTTTTTGCTGCGTGCCCACCCATTAAGGGTTTTACCGCAGGTAGGATTTTTATTGAAAGATGTAGGATGAAGGTGATGTAGGTTTTTGATTGGGAGTTAATTTTGAGGTTACCAAAGTACCTTCAGGTTGAAGGGGAGGATGCAGTACTTAGCACCCATTTTTTTTTTTGTTTTAAATATTTTGTATTTTAGTTGGGGAGAAATTTAGATGCCAAACAGCTTGGAAGAATTATGAGGAGCTCAGCTTTAGCTGCTGATAGGTTTAGCTCCTGGGTTATCTAGGGTGTCCGCATGCCATGCGGGGGACCCGATGCAGTCTAGATCGGCGTCTAGTGGGGTCATAATTTCCCAATGATCTGACAAGGGCGCTTCTATGAGATGGTAAACTTGCGTATAATTTTGAAGCCCGGCGCCTAATTTCATCCTCCACGTATGGAAGACCCGATGCTTCGTAGAGCAACCTGGTAGGGAAATAACGTCCCACAGAATAGATAGACCGCAGTCCTCTATTCTGTGCACGTTGAAGCCATGCTAAACAGCTATCTGCTGCCATGCCCCAGATCTCGCAGGCATATAGCATCACCGGGATTAACAGCGCTCGGAAGAGGTACAACTTCATGCGGACTGGCATCGAGGTCGACCCCAGCATTGGGTACAGGGAAGCAATTGCTCTCTGTACCTTCGCCGAAAGGTCCCTGATGTGTCGGCGAAAAGTTAGACCTCTATCCAAGTTTACTCCAAGGTACTGGACAGAGTTAGACCACTCTATCCTTCGACCTCGGTAGCTGAAGTTGGGGCAGTCTGCGGGGGTGTGGCGCTTTGTGAACAGTATGGCGTGGCTTTTGTCCGGAGGAAAGAAGAGTAAGAGAATGGGGGAGCTTTAAAAGAAGGTGAAAGAGAAGTGGGGTAGGAGGGGAGAAAGATCAGAAGAGAATAGAGAAGGGAGGAGAGATGAAAGTTTTTATATAATTTTTTATTGATCGATCAGCAGTACAATGCTTTACAGATCAGAGTGAAAAGAAGCTAACAAAACAATACATTAAAGAACAATAACACTCAGGGGTAGGCTAACAGGCCACCCCCTAACTACATTAAGTTAGAACTCCAATAATACACTGAGGAATTAAAGTCAATATTGGAGATGTAAGACACAGACCAAGCACTGGAATTAGATGTATCACTCAGAAGCAGGTCCTGTGATAGTCTCCTTCTTAAGCGTGAGGGCTGGCGCGTGCGTTCGCCGAAGTTATAATCCACAGCTCCTGGAACTTTTTGCAGCGTGGAAAAGAAACGACGGGCGATCCTGCGAATGTAGTCGTGAAGAGGTAACAGTCCTAGTTCGTGATGGAGCTGCTGATTACGGCTGAACCATGGAGCGTTGGTAGCGATGCGCTGAGGCGATTCTGTATAACGTGAAGACGACCCAGATGGCATGTGTGCGCGGCCCCCCATACTTGGTAGGCATAAGCAATAAGTGGACGAACGAGTGACTTGTAAAGGAACAATGAAGACTGCAGGCCGAGGCTGGAACGGCGATGTAACAGTGGTGAGAGTTTTGAAAGCCGCCCGGAGGCCAGTGATACAAGACGATCGATGTGAGCACGACAGGTCAGTCGAGAGTCCAATAACACTCCAAGGTATTTAACTGGAGTTGTGGGGAGCCAAGGGACATTGTTCCTATAGAGACACAACGGAGTAAGCGGAGTATATCGGCGAAGGGTGAAGATTTTAGCTACGGTTTTCTGAGGGTTCAAAGAGATCTGCCAAGTGCTGAACCAATGAGTTAGGCGATCTAAAGAGAGCCAGCTGTACTACTTGTGCGTGCTGGAGGTTAACATGAGAGTAATATAGTACTGTGTCATCAGCGTAAAGAGTTAAAGAAGTCGGAGATAAGTCAGGAATATCAGAAATGTAGATATTAAATAGAGTTGGGGCCAAGATAGAACCCTGTGGGACACCTGTGGTAATATTACGTGGGGATGAAAGCTTTCCACCAATGCGTACTGAAAAGCTGCGGTCGTAAAGGAAACTGTGGATTAGATGTGATAAGTGATTAGGAAGACCGATGCGGCAGAGCTTAAGGAGCAAACCATCATGCCAAACCCTGTCGAATGCCTGTGCCACATCAAGGAAGACTGCCGTGGCATACTGATGGGCTTCGAAGCCGTAGAGAAGAAAGTGAGAGTGTAGAGATCAAGTAGAGTGAGGGCACCTCGAGGTGAGCCAAAGGCTAGGGAGCCAGGCAACCAGGGTACCCAAGAGGAGAATAAACAGCTAGGCTACAATTTGTAGTAAGGTAGGCAATGGAACTATTGTGAAATATTGTAAATTATGTAAAACGGGAACAAAGGTACAGTCATTCATTTATTCATTCATACTAATGTATTGATGGAAACGTTACATAGAGCTGTTTTTGATCGTAAATGCAGTTGCAGTGTTCTACGAGTGTATGTACTTAAAGAAGTAACACACACACACACACACACACACACACACACACACACACACACACACACACACACAAAATAGTAATAGCAAAATGGAGGCTTAAAAAATTTGCTATCTGTGTTTTTGGAAGTATTAAGTGAATAAGACGATTATTACAACCGCAATAATTTGTCAACAAAAGCTTTATGAGAGAAAAAAATATCTTGCCTGCAATCAGGTAACTTTCTCTATTTATTTTTATTTAAACTATTCTTAAAAACACCTATTCCTTTGATAGATAGAGTCAACATGAAAAATTCAATGCCATGGCCGGTCATGCCATTGAATTTTTCATGTTGACTCTATCTATCAAAAACCTTAACTTATATACGGCTAGTGTGGAGAAATGATTAATTTCCATCGATTAACTAAAATCTATTTCTTTGATTTACGTTGATATAAACATTTGCAGAAATTTTCTTATTGCATATTTAATTGTGAGTAAAGGAGTACAGTGGTATTTAAACCTTACCAAAATGAGTATTTTAAGAGCTGGTCGGTATGTGATGACTTTGAAATTTCATTATGTTTGATAGCCAGAACAAAAAAAAACTGCATATGAGAAAGGTATATGTATTTGAAACCAATGACAAGGAATATTTAATAAAAGGGTTAACTCCATAAAAAGTTTATTTAACGTAAACTGTGTGCTTTAAAGAGACGTGCATGTATTGTGTAGTAAAATTGCGTCTATCTCGTATAGTTTACCAATTATTGAAAAATTATGTAGAATAAAGACGTTTCCCTTATCATGAAAGATGTATGTCTGGTAATTCTAAGCTCTATGGACCCTGGACTATTTTGAGTATTATTTGATCCATTTCATTCATCGTCTGACGCGACGTTGGAAATTTTTTTTAAAAAATAGACAATTTTGTATGGAAATTCTAGCCTCACGTAGGACTGACATCTTATTCTACGAAAGGAACTTGGAAGACCCTGCAGAAGTGGAAGTAATTATAGAAAGACGCTTAAAATATTCGTACAGCTATATAAAAAAGGGTGATGGTAATATATTAAAGATATGTTTAGAATAACAGAGGAACTTAACATGTTAGGATAGTTGGTGTTCGGAGCTAGAGAGAACGATTGGATAGAATAGAAGACATTGACAGAAAGTGACTAAGAGAAACCAGATAAGCAGGAAATCACTAAATGTACACCTGAAAATGAAGAGAGAATGGGGAAGGGAAACGTTTATTGACTTATGTGATAGATATGAGAGGGAGGGTTTAGCTTGGTTAAGAACAGGAGTCATATTGAGAGGGAGTGCACCAAATGAGTGCATTTTATATAATAAAAATAAAATAAGCATAAAGCATTATTTATTGGAATGTAAAGAAATAGGAACTGTAGGGAATTAATATGGGATAAGAACTGGCTTAATAAAGGGGCTTGTAGTAACTAAGTATAACAACGTTTACGTTGAAAGGAGAGAAAAGGATAAGGGAGGTGGGGAAACATGCAGACAAAATCAATGAGAAATGGATGAGAAGGGTAAGAGAGGTATAGAATCGGAGGGCATAGCGGAATATTAGGTCAACATTGCATAACGGCTGGAATAGAGATGAACGGTCAGGGAGCCAATACCACTATTAGCTAAAATAAGCAGCTGACAAGTTTGTACTTAGAATAAAATTGGAAAATTCTGATTGGAACTGTATGTTTAAGTACAAATAAACTTAGAACGTACTCTACAATGTACATCACATTTGAGCAGCAATATAAATACACGTTTGTATGAAATCAATAGGGCAGCATTGATCTGAACACTATCCGATTGCAAATTGTGTTGAGGATTGAGATACCTTGTGAACCTGTCCTGCCAAAACACAGGAATACTTTTTTTTCTGTCTCTTTGGAAGTATCGCTTGCTGCACCTTGCTACTTCCCCGGAATTGTTGCGATGTATCTTAACAGGAACCTGCATATTCCGAGAATCCTCACCTTCGGGAAAACCTAGCTCTGGTTTGAGTAGATTGCCCGCGGGAACATGTCGGTGTAGAATTTATAGTGCAAGCTTTGAGTAAGGCATGTCAGTAAATAATGTAGTTTTGTAGGCGTAATCGCGTATTGTATACGCGATTGACGTAATAAGTGACCTTGAATGGGTCCCGGCCTTGGGAAACTCGGCGCAGTTTTATTATTATAGTTCTCAGGTTGGATACTGATCACTGCAAGTGTTGAGTGTGCTTCTGTTCGGCCTTGTTCAGCATCTCGCTTCCTGCATTCCTCATGAGAGCCATGCCATCCATGAGTCAGTAGTTGACTACACGTCCATTCATGTCTACTCAGTGTGGGAACATACCATGACATCGAACTCTACTATATTATAATGTATACTTCTTGTTGAAAGAAGTGGTAAGACATGTTGCACTTGTTCAGTGTTCTCAACGTGTATGCAGTTTTCAGATGTTTGGAGGGTAGTTTGTTACCGTTTGTATGCGTCCAGGTGTTTCGAGACCTCTCCAAAACCATTATGATTTGCTAGTTACGCAATGCCTGTATTAACGTGCAGTCAATTTTAAAACTATACTGATGTCGCATGTTCTTCATACTTCCTACCCACACATATCTTTCATTGGCTGGAGTAGAGCTCGTCGATACTACGCTTCCATTTAGCAGGAATCAGTTTAAATCACACGCTAGAAATTGAATCCGCTTTGCTGTTGTGAACATTTTAGTTGCCATGCCAATCTAATTGCAAAGTGGACTGTACAGCGTGGCCAAGGGGTGCTTCATTCTGATATTTGCCATTGTCTGGCCAAATCTTTGCTAGCTACGTAAAAGCCATGCTTTATGCGTAAAGAAAGTATAGCAGTTATTTATTGTGTAACAAGGGGAAACAAATTTCCGAGTACGTTTGATGGCTGCAAATCCAAGTTCATTAGTCGATCTTTGTGTTTCTCGATTATGATTTTTTCCTTATTGATTTTGTTCGGCATATCAGAAGTATTTTAATAGCATTATGTTCTATTCATAAGGTTCTTCACACTTATAAAATTAGAAAACTAAATATCTAAAATGTTAAATAATTTTTAGTGTACTCTCAATGCACTTCTAAGGAATATACGTTTGATTGTTCGTTCCTCTATCTAAACAGGATACTTTAATCGAAATCATTGCAAACATTTTTAAGGGGAAAAAATTCAATTAAAGATTTTTTAAAAGAAAAAGGAGACATTTACAGAAACTCTTAATTTCCATCTTTAAAAGCTCTATGCCTAAGCAAAGGATCTTATATTTATATTGAGTATTTCTTGTCAAGTTAAAAGAAACTTGACAGACGCGTTTGCATATTTTTCTCTGAAATAACTTTCTGAATTCACTGTTTTTCACTCTTCCGACTGAAATTACATTTTGCTTCTTTTATTAAGCATTCATCTTGAAAGAGAAAGTAAAAATTGTGCTTAACAGTTACATGCCATTGTCTACTATTATCATTTACTTTTATAGCACTCTGAATGTTACTAATTAAAATATATGTATTCTTCTGCCATCTTTCTATTGATCTGAAAAATGTTTTTCTTTCTTAATTATTTCAATGTGGATTTTGTTGTAGCATCATGAGGAGGCTAGGACAAAACAAATATTTAAAAAGCAGGTGTAACAATTATGTATTGCCGTTTTCCATAACATATGCCCGTTCACTTTAATAATAAAATTAACACACTGCTACTCTGAAAATGAACTGTGTGTTTTGTATTTTCACAGTACACAATGTTTATATTCTAGAGTAAGGAATGTTGGTACTTTTCAGGCTTATCTGTGTTGATTGAATAAGTGAGGATAATCCCGTGAAACTAATGCATTTAAATATCTTAGGATATGATTTCTGTACAGCCATGATCAGAAGTTACATAGAACTGACACCTACTATTTTCAATATGTATCGAGTTCTCTATTCAGGCACTTACGATATTTGTGACGGTGATGTGATTGAACGGACGGAGGGAAGGAACCTAGTCACACGCGACCCGGCAGGAGAAAAGAATGCGGCGTATGGACATCATAGGACGGCAGAGGGTGGATTAGCGGATCCATAAGTCAGTCCCCAACAGCTGAATAGTCATTTGGCGCAATACCACTCAGGGAGAAGGTGAAGAAGCGGCTGGACAGCTTCTCGAAATGAGAAAGGAAAAGAAAAAATCCGGTATTAAAGAATTCACCCCAGCGGTCGCCTAGTGACAAGTAAAACCAGGAAGAAACCCACGGCAAGAGGAATCGAACCCATGAGCTCCCGAATGCGAGTCAAGACGCCACTTAGCTCGGTGCGTGTATCCATACTTCAAAGGATAGTAGGAGAAATTATGTGATTCTCTGGAGTCTTCAAGTGCGACCCTTGTTTTGCACTTGTTCTAGTGATCAACTTACAGCCTCATGTTCCTGTTTAATTTAGGGCATAGCAATGAATGGCCGATCTCCTCCAGGAATGGTCATTAGGGCATTTTCAAAACTAAAGGAACCATGATTTCGAAATTTAAGTAATGAATGACAGATGAAGTGATAGATACCTATATGTGTCAGTGTTGTAATAATACCCAGTGTCATTAGAGATTTGAACTATCAATATTCATATTTTGAAGATAAGCAAAAATGCTTGGATAAAATCGAGGTGATTCATTTCAACTAAAGTCGAACTCGGGTACTTTTAAATATGAGACAGAAATGTCCTCTCAAACCAAGGGATAGACTGTCCCTACCTCCTATCTTCAGTAAATGGTATTATGTCCACGACAAAAAAACTAAACAGTTTAGTGTAAGTGATCTTGTAGGCCAAAGTATGGGTCCGCATCGACTTATACACTACATTGTATGCAGTTTACTCTACAAGAAGTGTTATGTTAATTGTTTAGTTATCCAATTACTCTCTTGACTATTAAAATGGACGAAAGCTCTCCAGTGCAATGACGTGTATTATTATCAGAAATTCCATAGGCATGTGTAACCGTGGAAAAAAATTAAATGTAATTAACAATATCAGAGATGTGTATGAGAAAAGGGAATGCTTTTGATTTTATTAGCACCTATCAAAATAAATCGTAGCTTTCACATCTGCGGGTCATGAAAGGCCTCCGGGCTGGTTTTAAGAAACAGCAGGTGTTAGTGGTCTAAAAACCTTGGATCAATTAAAGGAATGCCACCATTATTTATATATATAAAAAAGTAAGGACTTTCAGATTAAATGGATGTTGACTGCGCCTTAAAAAGGTGTCCTGTCCTGTCCCGCTGAAGTTTTGCTTTATTTAGTGGGGAAAAAAAGACTAAATGTCCAAGAACAGGTGGATTTGGTCGTTAGATTATACCAGAAACTTGAATTAATGAGGAATACTGTAATTTGAAAGTGGGATTTCGATCATGTTGTAAGATTAGCAGGCTGAGTTAGCTGGGCTGTTTTGAAATGTTGAAGTTTGAGCAGTCGGCCTTTGGTTGCGCCTGGAAGGAAACAAGAATTGACATTCAACGCGCCGAGCATAAATTGAACAAATACAGAAACTTGCTGTTAAACGGCTCCATATATCATTTTGAGATAAAGCTATTTTAATCTTTTAGTAGGTCACTCCTCCAACTAATTGTAAGAAAGACGAGACGAAGTTCACCTTAACTTCTTTGTCAGAAAAATTATTAGCTCAGTGCCAACTTACAGTCACGTATTTTAAACAAATACACAGCTTGAACATGTCTCCTTAATGTTTCTTTATGTCTCTTTAGCACGTACCAACTTGCGCTGCTAGTAATCTCTCTGACGTGCACAAAGGTTCACCAGACGGAGCTGCACGCCGACTCCACATTTGCTCACTAACTGCTTCATTGCATTGTTCACATTGCCCGCGATTTCTTACTACGGAGCTTGACCTCACTTTATCATGAAGAGCTTCACTGCACGGTTCCACTGCCTGCCGACTCCTCATCACGGATCTTGGAACGCAGCGCACTTCTCTAAATTGCTCTGTCAGATCACACAACTCACCTGACCGACTAACTCGTGAACTGCTTATTACACCGACTGCTCACTACGGAACCGCATTCGTGACTGACACTCTAAATACACACAAACTCTGAAAAGTTTCTACAACTCTAAAAGCTCTCTACACTACACCAGTTCGGCCTCGCATCAGTTCTTATATAGTCTGTGAGGTGCATGTGATCGTATTGTCGAATGTTCTCGAATTACGTATTGAAACTGTCTCGAGCGTAATTTGCGTTATACGACTCGCTTCTGGCTTCGTAACGTCAGTTAGTGTCCACCCATAGGAGTTGAATCTCTACTGCTTCTTCAGCCAGTAGGCAACAGACCCTTTTAGATCCTTGCTTGAAGGACTGCTTCGATTTATGTTTATTCCTGGTGAGCCCGTCTTTTTAAAAGTGCATTTGATAAATTTCTTCTAGTTTCTTTATGTTGACAGTATTTTTACTTGCTTTATTACAAATAGTAAGTAAGAGACGTATTGTATTCCAACCATAAATTATATATCGAAATTTCATGGGAAATAATATGCACAGTTTAATTGGTATTAAATTTATTCACTATTAAATTTAGTATTATTTAATTATAAGCATGCCTCTGAAGCCCTCAAAAAGCACTTTAAAAAAATCTGTGTGCATATGTGCATCTGTCTTTGAACAGGGTAACTCAAAAGTTCAAACAAGGACGCGACAGGAATATTTTCAAGAAAATCCCCTTCCCCGACTGCAAACTGCCCTGAAACATGTTGAAAAATATTTGACTCTCAGAAATGGTTGTAACGATTTTGAATAAAATGTAATATATTTAAAATATATTCATGATAAATGAAAGTATATCTTAAATTTTCTTGAAATAGCCTGTAAAGTCCTGCTCACTTTAGATGACCTTTGCGTAATTGAATTTATTGTTATTGTTATTATTATTATTATTATTATTATTATTATTATTATTATTATTATTATTATTATTATTATTATTATTATTATTATTATTATTATTATTATTATTATTATTATTATTATTATTATTATTATTATTATTATTATTATTATTATTATTATTATTATTATTATTATTATTATTATTATTATTATTATTATTATTATTATTATTATTATTATTATTATTATTATTATTATTATTATTATTATTCCTTGGCCTTGCAAAGAGAACGGGATTTCGTGACGAACAGCTCTGAAAAGAGTTGGCTGTCGCTTAAAGTCTACTGTATTCCCACATTCCCCTTGCACCTACAAGACAATTAGCAATAAGGCAATGTTTATCCCAATTAACATGAAGTAGGAGTAATTTGCACAACATAGTCATTGAGTCATCTGAGAGCAACACGTCACGTGTTTTAAGAGTATAACAAATATTTTTTCTTCTATTGTTTCGGGTTATCTTTATTCATTAGATGTAAAAATGTGATTCAAGGAAACTCAAAATGAGGTACTCTTTACTAACCATCAGAAAGCAATTTGTAACACGCTGCACCGGAGGAAGGTGGATCGATACACAATTTTTTCTGTGCGCTAATAATGAAGTTTTGTGTTAAGGAAATAAGTAGTAAATATTTCATGAAGTGCAATAAATGTCTTTAGTCCCATGCACTGTGTAATGGTTCAAACATTTGCCATATATACATTTCTTTGCATTTTCGTTAAGCTTCTCCACATGCATGTAACATTTGGCACACACATGGTTTGTATTGCTAGCTTTTGGATTTTACATTCCGAGTACTGTTCGGTAGACTCAAAAGTTCGTTCATAGTTTCAAACTCTAAACGCCTGAAGCTGATGGTATCTCTACTTTACATTTAAGTTAAATGAGATGTCGAAACACCCCTGCGACCAGACCCTCTATTGGATACCTTCGTTTGTATTTCTGATTGACGTCAGTACCTACTGTCTCCAACGATGTAATATATGAACCAAAAGAGAGCATTTTCGGCAAGATGAAAATGTATCTATGAAGATGTCGCAACATTGCTTGTTCTCTATCTCTGAGTGTCTCCCTATAAGAAACGCAAATGATGGCGCAGAAGCGGTAGTAACCAGATACATAAAAATGTTTAACTGCCTAGATGTTGTGTTATATGCTCCTTAATGACAAATTTATTGCAACGTATAAATTCCATGTTAGATTACTGAGCCATAATCAAAACGACTCTGGCTACAGGTGTTGCAGGAAAGATTAATACAGTTGAACCTGGTTTATACATGCATCAAGGGGAAGAGGAGAGATTACTTGTAGCTCAGAATGACTTACAAATGAGGTTTTGATAATGCATCAATTTTTAAAGTAATACAATGGTTTTGCATTTACTCGTATAAAACTTTACAAATAATTGGTTCCGCTTTAAACTACTGAGTTAATTTGGTTTGTTTCACTTTCCTTACATTGAATTCATACAACTCGTTTTGTAAAACATATTAATGAATTAGAGCTTTTTCACAACTTTTCGCAATCATGTAATGTTAAGCAGCTGACGTTCAAGACGTCCCGAGTTAGAATCTGGATCATAGTGAGTTATTTGGATAAGCTTTTTTTCTTTCTCTCTCTCTCTCTCTCTCTCTCTCTCTCTCTCTCTCTCTCTCTCTCTCTCTCTCTCTCTCTCTCTCTCTCTCTCTCTCTCTCTCTCTCTCTCTCTCTCTCTCTCTCTCTCTCTCTCTCTTTTCCCCGGGGTTTTCCGTCACTGATGACTATACATGGCATGTATAAGCAATTTCTAAGCCGGAGGCATATAAAGTGTCTGTTAATGTGCCACCTCTCCTATGAATTTTACTTTCCGATCTAGCATATAACATTTCCTTTATCTTTTCTCCATGGCTGATTAAAAGCAACTGAGAACTGAAAGACAAAACCGCTGTTTATCGAAAATTATCTTTACTTCTTCGTTGCTACGACACTGTTGCGCCAAAAGTATAGTGCCGCTACTCAAACCGTTACCATGGCTTTATCTTTGTAAATAGAAACCTCTCAGATAACGCACTGATTATTCTTGTAAGAGTGAGAGGGGAACTGCTGCGCTGCCCGGCCCTTTGTTAAGCCCCAATTAACGCATCACTTCAACCAATGGAATTCAGTAATCAGTGCTTTATCTGAGAGGTATCTATTACCAAATATAAATCTACGGTAACCGTTCGAACAGCGCGACTATAACCGTTCGAGCAGTGCGACTATACCACAGGCAATTCCCCTCTGACTCTGGTTGATGTTGGTGGAGCACCTGCCTGTTTTGCGAGAAGCCCCAGGTTCCATTCCCGCAGTAGTCAAGATTATTCCCTGTTCTCTCTGGAGTCGGGAAATATTAGTGAATGTGAGTGTGTAAGAGACAGAGAGAGAGAGAGAGAGAGAGAGAGAGAGAGAGAGAGAGAGAGAGAGAGAGAGAGAGAGAGAGTATAAAACTCAAAGAAATCCAATGACAACTGCACACGAGCCACTGATAAAATGTTCTAAAGGAAAGGCCGCTAAATAACCACTGCCACCAATGAAACGAATTATAATAGCAACTCGTTTCCTACGCCCATCGTCACCCGAACTTTGTTAGTTCTGTATTCTAACGTCCCCATTTGCTGAAAATGCGAAACATCAATATAAATTCATGTGCCCCAGGGTTTGCTGTCCTACAGATGGGCATCGAGAGTTTACACCTTCTGACTTTATTATAAAATTTTCAACTCGAAGCAATAACGGTACCCTTAAATTAATCGATACAAATAGAAACTAACTTAAAGTAGTTAACTTTGAAAAGGAATGCATTTTGCCTGACTTAATTCATTTTCTTAGTTTATACAATTGGCATGGGCTTCCTCTACGATCGCAGCTTTTCAGTACGCATTGGTGGAAAGCTTTCATCCCCACGTAATATTACCGCAGGTGTCCCACAGGGTTCTATCTTGGCCCCGACTCTATTTAATATATACGTTTCTGATATTCCTGACTTAGCTCCGATTTCTTTAATTCTTTACGCTGATGACACAGTAGATACTATATTATTCTCATGTTAATCTCCAGCACGCACAAGTAGTACAGCTAGCTCTCTTTAGATCGCCTAACTCATTGGTTCAGCACTTGGCGGATCTCTTTGAACCCTCAGAAACCGTAGCTAAAATCTTCACTCTTCGCCGATATATTCCGCTTACTCCGTTGTGTCTCTACAGGAACAATGTCCCTTGGCTTCCCACTACAACTCCCGTTAAATACCTAATACCTTGGAGTGCTTTTGGACTCTCGACTGACCTGGCGTGCTCACATCGATCGTCTTATATCACTGGCCTCCGGGCGGCTTTCAAAACTCTCACCTCTGTTACATTGCCGTTCCAGCCTCGGCCTACAGTCTTCATTGTTACTTTACAAGTCACTCGTTCGTCCGCTTATTATTTATGCCGGCCAAGTGTGAGGGGCCGCGCACACACATGCCATGTGCGTCGTCTTCAAGTTATACAGAATCACTTCATGCGCATCGCTACCAATGCTCCATGGTTCATCCGTAATCAGCAGCTTCATCACGAACTAGGACTCTTACCTGTTCACGACTACATTTGCAGGATCGCCCGTCGTTTCTTTTCCACGCTGCAAGAAGATCCAGGAGCCGTGCATTATAACATCGGCGTGCGCACGCGCCACCCCCCACGCTTAAAGAGGAGACTACCACAGGACCTGCTTCTGAGTGATACATCTGATTCCAGTGATTCTAGTGCTTGGTGTGTGTCTTAAATCTCCAATATTGACTTAATTCCTCAGAGTGTATTATTGGAGTTCTAACTTAATGTAGTTAGGGGCCGGCCTGTTAGCCTACTCCTGAGTGTTATTCTTTAATTTATTGTTCTCTTACCTTCTCACTCTGATCTGTAAAGCATTGTATTGCTGATCGATCAATAAAAAATTATAAAAAAAGATTGGCATGGTAGTTTGTTTACGACGTGTGATTCAGCAGTTATGTGTAGTTTGGACTTTGAACTCCTGGAAATTGCGCATGATTTCTGCAGATGGGCCATTTATTTTCGTTGATCATTTTTCATCTTGTTGCCTTTGATAATGTGAATTGTGACTTCACAGAAGTATTCTGCACTAAATTTAACTATTAATATTAATTTAATTGATATTTGAATCTAAGGTGTCCGTTTTACGAAGTAAAGATAAAAAAGAATGTTATATTAGCCCCAGAATTACCGAACGAGATGGCTTAGCCGGTTTAGTCAGTGGTCCGCATCCGAGATTTCCGGGTTCGATTCCCGTAACCGACCTACCTGACCCATGGTTTTTTCGGGGGTCTTCCTGGATCGCTAGGCGAATGGTTAATTACATGCCCCGAATTTCCTGTCCCTCCATTTCATCTCCATTATCATTTCGTATCAACTCTCACCTAGTGAGAGTAGAAGGGTCAGTGGGTGTCTTGGCGTTGCATGGCAGGATGATATGCGCCAGGTAAACCTTTCCTCGTCCCATGGGACGGTCTCCAATCTCCGGTCGGCCTCGTGGGCCGTTTCATAACCACGGCGGGTAGGATGCCGGTTGTAGTGGTCTGCCGGGGAGTTTCCCACTGGTCAATTGTAGGTATTTCTGACCTCTGCATTGTCGTGGCTCCTTGGGACGGCCGCCCTCTGTCTCCTCTCGCCTCATTCTCCTTCCCGGGGCCGTCCTACCTGGGGTCATTAGTACAATAGACCTTCGTGCTGAATTCCTTCCGTAGTATAGCCCAGCCCAATCCCAGATTTGTTTTAATGAAAGTAGGTACTAACGACGGAAACTCCCTTTTCAAATCCATTATGTACTTATAATGCTACTTTTAAATTAAGACATATAATATACCCCCCCCCCCCCCGAAAAAAAAGATTCTGTATTTCTAAGTTGTTTAACTTCTCTATTTATTACGATTTAAGATTAGGTATTCTCGTATATAAGACTCACGCATTTTCATAATGATACATAGATCGTTCTTCTATCTAAACTTGAACCTCCCTTCAGGGGCTGTGCTGCCTAGAAGAAAATCTGTAAAAGGAACATTTACTCAAACCATTTGCGTTTACTCCGTTATGTAATTGTAAAATCCTTGCAAGCGGATTAGACAATCTGGTTATCTTGGCATGGGTGCCAAGTCAATCTGGAATTGAAAACAATGAAAGTGCTGACAGATTTGCTAGGGAAAGACAGAAACAGGCCGTGAACCTGTATTTGGCATAACCAGATCAGCGGTCGACATGGTATTACAAAAATGGAATAGACACCAGCATGATAAATACTAGATACAAAAAATTGGATGTGCGTCGTCCTACGACTTACTCTGCTGCTGTACAAACTATTCTTGTTCCATAGAGATAAACATTATCTTACGAATTGGAAATTAATTGTTCTTCCACACTAGCCATTGCCATAGCCGGTATTTCAACCATGGATCTCGCAGTCTGACTCTACTTATTCAAACCTTGCCCTATACACGGCTAGTGTGGAAGAAAAATAATTAATTTCCATCAATTGACTTAATAGTGTTAACTATGAAGCCTGGGACTTAAGTACTTAGCGTAGTAATTCCCCACAAAAGATATGTATCTCACTGTATGTGGGATCTTCTAGTGATTCATGGGGAAATACGAATTAGTTGGACAATTTAGTGTCATGCTAGCACGTTGGCCATGATAGCTCAATGGTTAAGATAAACCGGACGGGGATCGAAAGATCCGTGGTTCAAATCCCGGCTATGGATTTGCATTTTTCAGTTTGACTCTACCTATCCATTATCTTAATTGCTAATTTTATTGTAGGTGTAAGGGGAGAATGAGCTGTAAGTGATAGTCAAATCTTTTTAAAGCTGGTCGCTGTGCGATCTCTTTGGAATTCCATTCTCTTTGGTTGCCCAAGAGCAAGCATTTCAGAAAAATGTAAGTATTGAAAATTCATACAAACAACAACGAATATTTCCGAAATGGCTCATTCCACACACACACACACACACACACACACACACACACACACACACACACACACACACACACACACACACACACACACACACACACACACACACACTTGCGCGCGGACCTATTTCTAAAAATGTTTTTTGTTTTCAAAAGATGCATTTCCTATGAAGTGTTCATGTCGAATCTTTGGGTGGCATCAATATTTCCCTTACTTACTATACTACTGATACGTATGTAGAAGTGCCGAGCGGGATGGTCTAAGCGTTTCATCGGTGGCCCGTATTCGATTCCCGTGGTCGACTTACCTGACCCATGCTCGCTAGGCGAATGTTGGATAGGCTAATTACCTGATTTCCTGTTCCTCCATTTCACCTCCATTATCGTTTCACAACATCTCTCATCTGGTGGTTTCTTTCAAGGTAGAAGTGTCGACGGGTGTCTCGGCTCTTGGTAAACGCCTTCGTCCTCTGGTGATACAATCTCCGGTCTCCGAACCGGTCTAATGAGCCGTTTCAGGAACACGGTAGGTGGGATGGTGATTGTGCAAGCCTGCCGGGAGTTTTCAGAGCTCTGGCATGTCAATATCCAGTCTCCGAGCCTGCCTAGTGGGTCGCGGCAGGAGGGATGCCGGTTGTACCAGACTGCCAGGTGGTTCTGTGCTCCGGCATGGCGGCCTCCGTCTTCGAGCCAGCCCGTGATCTGTTTCGGGCCACGGTAGATGGGATGCCGGTTTAACGGACTGCCGGAAAGTTTCAAACTGGTAAATGACAGGGACTCTGCCCTCTGTACTGTCGTGACACCTTGGGCTAAGCTGCTCTCTGTGCCCTCCGTAAAATCCTATCCTAATGATATGTAGTAGAGAACAAGGGCGCCGGGGTAGCGCGGTGGTTTCGTTCGCGGCTCCCGTTCTAAGGGTCCCGAGTTCGATTCCCGGCTCTGGGGTTGGCGATTTTAAGTCGGCCCTATCCACGCCTTCACCTCTGTCTAGCACACGTGAAGTATCCCCTATGCCCAACGTGGTTCGGAGTCCACGGTAAAAACTGTAGGTCCTCTCACCTCACCGCCATCTTCACTATCACCCTATCATCGGAGGTAATGGACACCGCCCTCTGGGTGCCTCCACCTGAGAAATGGGTCCGGTCATCACTTGGTGGGGTGAGGTTACCCCGAAGGCCAAGGTTGCCATGTGGGGAGTGTTAGTAACTAACTGTAGTAGAGAACATGAAAACATGGTAAATTCATGATGAAGGAAACAGCAACTGAATGTGTAAAACTAAATAGGAATTAGGCACGGCTTGTGGCGGGAATAATGATCAGGCCTGGGAACTATATAAAACAGCTTAACAAACAAGGTCATTAGAAAAAATAATTAAGTGTAAGGGAGGAGAAACGGTCTTGTTTGCCTACCATAGTCCAAAGTAGTGCATAACTTTTGGAGCTGTGAATATAAAGAGAAGATATATTACTTATAAATATAAAAACCTGGCGAACTTAAATTTGCGCCATAAATATCTCACAAAGGGCCAATGTTTGCCGCCCCTAAAAGAGAAAAAGTATTTTCAGTGTATTTTTAATAAATTCTACAGCTTTCCCTTCAATAAAATTTTGTGTACATCTAATGATTTCTCTATTTGCACGAGTTTCAATAAGAATACTGGCGGTTTACAGAAAATTCGTAGTATACACGTAATTTGCCATGCCAAGATTTCGTATACTTATTCTTTTAAATAGAACATTTTTGAGACAACGAAAACTAACTTGTGTAATATCAGTTAAACCATCTAGATATATCGAATTTCATTAGTGGCGTTCCTAAATCCTGTTTTGTTTAAGCAGCCTCACTAACAGTTTCCCATGATAGTTTAATGAACAACTTTGAATAATGTCAAACAAGCAGTATGCTATGCAAGGATAGGTGATATAAACACTATCAATTTATCATTAGAAAAATAATCAAAACAATGATGTTCATTCATTCACAGCGGTGTTAGTCTTTGAAATTGCGCTACTTTTGGTTATTACATTAAATTAACACATCTACATTCTCATTCGACTTCCAGACTCTAGGGAGGACGGGAAACAATTCTGGGAATCGAACGCGGGACCTGTGGATTTAAAGGTTAGCATGCTAACCACAGAAGCAGTGATACTACCTCCAATGCTTGTGATTTAGCGTCACTGCGTTCTTGGTAAGGCTTCTCCGAGTCCTTACCCCATATCGAGAAAGCGCTCATTTGTGCCAAAAATACGAAAATTGTTGCGAGAACAAGTCCGGTGGAACAAAGGCCTCACGGTCAACAGGTTGCTGCTCTGCGTGACGTAAGTTGGACTTGAATGTGACGTTGCTCGTGGCCATTGTTTTTTTTTTTTTTACGCTGTGCCGGTGGACAACCGTTGAAGGAAGTCAGCAATGCTTAGTCAGGAACTCCAAAAACTTTAGCCGAGGTTCTTCTGTTAGTCTACTATTTGCTTCGTCATTTCAATATCTGAGATGCATAAAGAATATAAACATATAAAAAGATTTAAAGTACCTATACAACTTATGTCAAATACTTATTTTCGAGATATTCCGTGTTATTTGTTTGAATTTTCGGTTATTTATAGTTTTGCCATACAGAAATTCGTTATTTGTTATTACATTATATTTTAAATTTAATCCATTTTTCAACATTTTATTGTATGTAGCAGAGCATTTGAAAACTATACCCAACAATACAACTTACATGAGAGTTAAACGCCAGGATTAGGATTACAACTGAGGAAATGCGGCACCGAAACCTACCCAAAGGGGGGCATCACGGGAGGAAGGATGAGGCGAGAGGAGACAGAGGGCGGCCGATCCAAAGAGTCACGAAAGCGCAGAGACACCCGCTGACACTTCAACCCTGAAAGAGACCACCAGATGAGAGAAGATGGAGATGAAATGGAGGGACAGAAAATAAAATTCGGTGGATGTAATTAATCTTGCCAGGCGACCCGGAACAACTCCGAAAAATCCCATGGTTTTGGTAGGCCGGTCACGGGAATCGAACCCGAGCCTCCCGAATGCGGGCCAAAGACAAAACCGCCTGAACCATCCCTCTCGGTTAACATAGTAACAACTATTATATGAAGTTAAACATTAACAGATCTAATTAAATACACATTCTTAGGAGGGGCCCAAATGACCTTGTTGTCGACGGGCCCTTAAACACCACACTCACTCACTCATTCTTAGGAATTTGGAAAATAAAATTGTACTGCTTATCTTCAGGAAGCGCTAAGACAAACTGAATGCGACGTTTTGACTATAGTACGAAACGAAGAACTATAAGCAATTCAACAAAATGTATGCTTACATTTGCAATCTTGAACTGTGGCTAATTCGTGCGTAAAGAGGAGACCAACGTGGTGGGGATACATATATGGTTCGTAAAGGTGTCAAGGCGGACTCCTTACAGCGTATAGATAGCTCCCATAAATCACACGTTAAAAAAATACAGATTTCAAAAACATCATCCTTATAAACAACAAGCGACATTCAGCCAAATATTTTAGCATATATGGAAGATGAATTGTGTAAGTAACACCATTTGAGTATTTAGAAGTATCGGATAACGAACAGTTACTATTCTACATCACGATTCTGTTTACAATCCACAGCATACATAGTGATAGAAGGAAGCACTGGACAGGTAGAGGAAATCACAATACGTGCCTGACCTTGGCCTTGTGTACATGGCAACGTTGTTCATGATAACATGTCCAAGCTCGTGCACATTATTTTGCAAACTTAGAGTTGAAAATTTAAACAAAACAGAACTAACTTGTTAAAGCAAAACTCAGTAAGGCGATCAAAAGTAGGTTTAACAGTTTAAATAAACTCTATAATGACTCATTTGAATAAGCTTAATATATTAAATTAAAACTCAACAAAATGTAGAAGAATATTAAAATTTAAATAAATTCTGGAATATCGTAACGACATACAACAAAGAAATTACAGCCAAGTTAAAACTAGAAAAATGATAACACCCTTAGGTAGCTCCACGTATATATTATATAATTGTCAAGTTAAGACATACAAAAAGAAGACGGTTAGAAAAGCCAACAAAAAGAAATTTTGTAAACCGGCACTTGGCTGTGACAGAAACTTGCTGGATCAAGTTGAGTGAAGTATAACAAACTAAATTCCGTCGTCCCAACCCGGGGGAAAGTGAAGGGACGATTGTGGCGCTGTAGTCGGGAAAAGTAGAACAGATTTATTTGTACTAGCCTTTAGCCAATAATTTCAGAACCATGAATCCTAATTTAGCGACCACTTAAAGTCAATTTTAAAATTAGAGTGACATCGCAACCGAGGTGTTCATAGTACCAAAAGCGAATCAACTCCTAGCACGTGATTCACTCAACGTGTATAAGATATTTGATGACTGGTTGGCTGATGTTAGATATGAATAGATTCCTATTCGATGGAAGCGGTTTAGCAGCGTAATCTCCTCTAGCCAATGCTGGATGTCAAATTGTAAAACTATAACTCGTACAATTATGAATTTTATATGTGGTTCCGTGATTTAGAAAGCTTAAAACTGTCCTTGAAGTTATAAGGCAAGATATTTGCAGAACCTCGCGATAAAAAGGCCTCCTTTGTATTTCAGTATGGGCTTAAAATCTATTGTTTTTATTGTTTTTTTATTTTTTTATTATTCAATGATCGATCAGCAGTAAATGCTTTACAGATCCTTGTTGACTAATTGAATCTCTATGAACTATATAATAACATGTAAGGAAAACCAAGTTGGCTCCTATTATCTTCTTAATACTGTGAAACAAGAGAAAAATAAGTTAATTAAAACAAACAAGTAATCAAAGAGATAAGAACAACAGTCATTGTGAATCAATATTCATAGTTTTTTCAATCAGAGTCACTAAGGAGGAGATCTACAATCTATTGTGATATTGTGATGTGTTCAGTGTACGTGACCAGGAGAAGGGAGTAATCTCGCATGCTAAGGGAAGATCCTGTGTCACGTGATAAAGGGAAACGTGTGATGTAGCGTGAAACTAACAAGAATAGTTTAAAATGACATCATGGCAGACCGAGATTTTAACGGCGGGAAAATATACCCAATCGGGAAAAAGGACATTGGACTTTTAGCTCGGAGTAGACATCTAAGCTTTGAGAAATCGTCAAAAGCAGCAGTTCGCTCTTCGAAACTGCCAGTAAGTATTAAATAAATCCACGTCATTGAGGAAGTATATTCCGGCAAATGTAATATCAATTATTGTTCTCCAAGAAAAGTCGGAATAATTCCGGCCTCGGTTAGGTGATATAACGAAGAAATAGAAAAGTAACAAATTCCGATGCGCCGCTGATGCAAAGAGTAAATATGTTTTTTTTTTTTTTTAATTCCGCGATATCGAGTATTTCACTTAACAGTAGACCGCCTCTCCAGAAAGATTTTCAACGCATGCGTGTGATAATTAAACGTGAGTAAGGAAATACAATAGAAGTTCATTAGAGAGATTAGTGCCAGTTTTATCACCTGCTCCTATCTCCTCGACCTGAGATGTCCGTTACCGCTTAACACCGTAAGCAGAGATTCCTATCTCTCCACTGGATAATCGTAGCCTGGGTTACGCAACACATAGAACGAGAATCTACCAAGACAACTATCCGGACCAGAAGAGATGCCGTGAGCGGGCTTCGAACCTGAGACACCAAGGCGTAGCCAGCGTTCAGGTACTACTATCTGCATTTATAGGTAACCTCCGAGGTGTACCAACCACCCACCATCTCATTGTGATGTTAGAAGGGACGGCGAGGACCGGATCTCGGGTCCTTCATGTGAAGAGGAAGGGGCGTTTGAAAAGGACCCTTCCTTTCTGAAGTTATTTCTCAAGTCCGATCACCTCGCTCCTTGCCCCAGGGGGGCACAAAGGAACAAAGGATCATATATAGGTGCTAAATTCCACCACCGAAACTTATCATAAAATCTGATGTTCACTATTAAGTCTTGCATGATCCTTTCCTCCTCGTTAGACAACTTCCGTGTATAACTTAGTGTAACTAAGGCAATTAGAAGTGCCGGTCAGTAAGAAAATAAAGAGACGTTTGTGGAACTCTATTAAAAATCACAGAGTACTGCAACATAAATTTCGACCAATTCTGAAAATTAGATAACCAGAAGGAATTGTTTGAATTTAGCACATCACCAAATAAAAACTATGTTTCAGATGGAATTACCAGGTTAAGACGTGAAAGTCTTACTGGGAGTTATGTTGATAAAGGAGCGTGTATTTTTAATTTGCCACTAATTAATCATTAATTAATTAATAATAATTATAAGCACATTCATAACCTTACCTTATTGCACTTTAAATTTTCTGTTCTTTGACCCCGCACGTTGTTCAGAGCAGTCTCTTTTTAACATCCAGCAATAGTCCTCCGTCATGAGAATACTCCACTTCCCTCAATACCTTATTTCCATATTTTTTATAACCTGGTGAAATATTTCATTCTGTTCCTCACTACAATTTCCTAAATTATTATGGGTGCATTATAAGTTGGTGATTGACAGTTGAAGGAGTGGGGAAAGAGAAGGGATAGCACCGTTGCCACTTTACCGTCCCTCTCCACGTGCTAGGCAATGAAGGTGACGGGTAGAGGCCAATCACCAACTTATAATGCACCCATTATAACAGGGAAATAATTTAGATGATAATGAAGAAAATGTACTTTGACACTCATGTTGCAACCAATGTGTTTTAAAACTTTGTAAGATCACTTTCACTATGTTAACATAATTTGGGTCTTTTTTATTTCCAAGAAAATTAAAAAAGAACATTCCTAAAAGCATTCCAGACATCCTTCATTTCTCTGCTCATAGTATTCTCGAACTGACTGTCCATCATCAATTTTCAAATTTATGAGCCAAATAATACTCCAGCTTTAATTTTTTCCTAGGATAATGAAGGAAATGTGACACAAAGGTATTTAAAGTACTCACTGTCTTTATCTAGAGTTTTCATAAATCGTTTCATTAAACCTAATTTTACTTGGGAAGGTAGCAACAATACTTTTGAGGGATCAATAAGAGGTTCACTTTTTTTTTTCGCCCGTTGTTAAATTAGTCCTACGTGGCCACTGTTCCCTTTCCCAATGTTCTGACCCTGCTCAGCTACCCCATTGACACAAGAAAGAAGGATATTTTATGAAACGAGTCTACTGACCAAGTATAGTCCAATAATCTTGAAAACTCCACTCCAAGCCAAAGATGATTTTCATACTTTGGTTTTTGTAACAAAAGCTTAACATTTTATGTCCCTTTTAAAATAAAAGAGTGGGCCACAGGAATGAAAGGATGAATATTTCCATTATGGAGCAAAACACCTTTAACACTTATTGAGATCTAATCTATGAAGAACCTCCACTCTTTGGAATTAGTAACTTTTAGGGGAAGACATTTTTGTACATCCCCTAGGGTGGATAGATGTAGTAGATTTTAATAAATATAAAAGTTATATAAATAAGAATATAAACATAATATAGTTATATTATTTTACATTTTAAGAAATAAAGTGGAAATTCTAAAATGTTTTGGGAGGTGGGCTTTTTGCTCGTTTTACTTAATTTTATAAATTGTTTTAAAATTTAAGGATTTATTTGGATTTGATCCAAAATTTGATTCAATTCGATTCTATTGTTTTTTTTAAAGCATTGGTTTTATTAAAAATTGATCCATGATTTAACAAACGATAAGCATACGGCAATATTACTACAGTACGTACAGGACTACGAAAAATATTCAAAACATAGAATTTTGAATTGCAAAAACTTGTGACGTGATACGCCTAAACGGATTTCACTTTTGCAATCAGTGTGAAAATGTGATTCAGAGACGCTCATTCATTAAAAAAATGCAGAACGGTGTTATCGGTAGTTCGTAAAGCCTAAATACTGCGCACGGGTTATACACTTGGCGGTCGCCACAAGGAAACTTCTAGCGAATCACACTTTTTATTGTTATTACGGAAAAAGTTATTTTATTGATGTTAGATAACCTAATATTTCAATAGTTAAAGCTTCTCGCGCTAAGATTCAGAAACAGTTTAATTCTGTATCTTCAAATAGTCAACAGTAAAGTTCATTAATGTTTGCAGTATTTAAGTTCACGCTTCATTAAGTAATTAGCCAAGTTAACTGACATTGTCTATCATAACCAACCACGCATAATCTGAGAAAAAGATATCTTAGTTCACAGCAGATTCTTGGAAAACCGAGACATTGGTGCTTATTTTGGAGACATCATGACGTTACCTTATTTTGCTGAACAATCTTATGAAACTTAATTATTAATAAACTTCATGAAGATTTTCAAATATTAATTAGAAAGAAAAATATTAATAAAGAATTAACATTCATTTTATTTAAACTGGAAACTTCTCCTCGCCGAACTCTCCAGGTTTGAACAGAGGGTAAGGACCTCTCTCCCTCTGATATATTTATTCTCTGCCATCCTGATTGCCGTTCACTGCCTTTTATGGATATTATTAAGGGTCTTCTCACATTATAATATATAACAGATACCTAAGAATGTCTGTAAGTCTACTTTCTTTTCCAGATCCACAAAACCAGATGTTTGCACTTAATTCTCAAATAATAAGCGATTATTCGTAGCAGTACGGTTATGTTCCCAGTATTATATCGGTTTCTTAAGTCAGACTGTTGTTTGTTTAAATGTATCACGAAGAAAACATAAAACATATAAAAGGTGGCGAGGTAGGTTCCCCCCCCCCCTTTCTTCTTTTTTTACAAGCCCCATTCCAAGAAGTGATGCCAGAATAGCTGTAAATAGCCATATCTGGCAACCTCTCATTGGTGCTAAGAGTTACGCCGTGTTTTATACAACCTTGCAGACGAACATAAGCCAACCTTTCTTGTTTATTATGTAAGATTTGGCCATATCTTAGTAACTGAGATGTAACATTTGGCCATGGGCTATGTCTTATATACTTATTACAGGCCATAACAACCACGTGACCAAGATTGCGGGGGGAAATGAAAAAAGTAGAAGAATGCAAAGATGACGTTGACGTTGAAGAAGTGGCAGAGATGTGGCTTTCATCTTAACCGGTTTAACGTCTCATCGTGATGCACTGACTTATATTTCCATTAGTGAAGTCGCTTTCTTTATTGTTATAATTTTTGTCTTTGTAGCAGAGGATGTACGAAATTAAGGGTAAGCAGGACGATTTGCAATGTAATTTATTTTACGATGATTTTATAAGGGAACTGGGAGAGGTAAATGAGATTAATTGATTCGTCCTCTACTTCTTTTTCTTATTACCCTCTTCCTATGGATGATTTACATCTCCTAGGACTTACAAGTTCAGTCTGCGATTAGATGTCTGTCGAGGAGTAGAAGGGTCAGAGTATCTAGGATAGGGGAAATGAGGAAGGGGACGCTAAAAGATGAGATGAAATGAAAGTCGATCATGGAGCAGTTGGTAGAATGAATAATGGGAGAAACCGCAGAACCGCAGAACTCGACCAGATGTCCACAATTTTCCTATAAATGGTCCTTTGGGTTCGAACCTTGTTGAGAGGTGAGCGTTCAGGTCACGACCATTTAATCTCATCCACATCTGACAGCCACATAGTAAAATATAAAAACATCCCCTTCCACAACAATTGAAACAATCTATTTCAAACTTGTAATTTTGAAAGCCTCCAGCCTCAATTTATCTTGTTAACTTTAACTTTGAAACAGCATTCCTACGTAAATTTATACAAAAAAATCAAGTAACATGCAGTGCAAAAATATGGGCAAAATTATAGTGATATAAGCTAAACTACGAGGGCTGTTCAATAAAGAATGATCATAATTTGTTTCGGTCATAATTTTTTGCACTAAAATTTAATCTTATTATATTCTGTTTGCTTAATGTGAAACAAACACGCCGTAGTAGTTTGTTTCATTGTTGGTACTCCTGGTTCCCGCCTGTGAGAACCAGGCAAGTTCAGACATGTTCAGTATCACCTACCACTGCAATGGAGGTAACATGCAGTTAAAGTTGATGTTAGAGGAAAATCCGGAGTTTCTTTCAAACGTAATCACTGCTGATGAAACTTGGCTACATCATTTTGATCCTGAGAGCAAACACCAAAGCTAAAAGTGGGAATCTCCTTCATCACCAACCCCCAAAAAGGCAAAAGTGGCTGCCTGTTCTGGGAAAGTTATGGTCATCTCTATCTTTGATATTCATGGAATGGTTTATCAGCATGTTGTACCTGCACACACATCAGTAACTGGACAATACTACAGGGATGTCCTGAAAACATTTCAAGTCCATAGCAGGCGCAAAAGACCACATTTCCGTGAAGCAGGCTGGATGTGTGGCCGCATATGACAACGTTGGAGGACGTAAATTACAAAAAAAGAAAACAAAAACAAAAAACGAACAAACTAAATGTGGACAAGCTGCAGCAAACTTTAGTATCTTTTCAAGAAAATATTCCACCCTATACTATACTTTAAATGAAAAATGTCTAACAAAAGTTGATCAAAAGACTTGTTTTTCGTTTCCTCAAGTTTGATCGAATACTTTTGATTAAAGTAACATGTTAAAATATTTGCATAATATGGTATATTAAATTGTATATAATTTTATGCGCACATATCTATTTTATTAGGCATATATTTTGGGGGAGGGGTGGGGGGAATCGGTGTCCTCTACTTAGAATTAATTTTGTTCAACTGTGTTATTTGGCATTTCTGAGAAACTTGCTGTTGGTTTAAAATTTCCCAGGCTTTACCTACATATTTTTTTAAGAGAGAGCTTCGTTTTGTTTTTCTTGTTATGCAAAGGGTATGGAATTTCAGACAACTTTTTTTTTTAATTTGCCTACGCTTCAGCCTTCGGTCTTTCCCCTTTGTACTTACAGGGCAATGTATAACGAAACTATATTTGAAAATGTTTGTCTCGATTAAGGTACTCTAGAGTGTAGGCTTAGTGCATGGAAGAGATAGTAAACAAAATGTGATTGTGAACTTCATGTGAATGTGGATGCATACCATCGGTGAGTCAGCAAGGTTAAGTTGTCGTGAAAATTACATGTGCAACGTGATTCATTCTCCAAACCTGTAATACTACGGTTGTCTGTTTATGTTATCGGCCAAGCTTTTAAGGTTAACTCAATAGTATCTGTCTATAAATGCGCTTTCGTTTGTTTGTGATGATTACGTGGGGGTCTTAGTTCCTGTCAAAGGCCTTGGATATTTGGGAACAGGTGCTCGATATTAACTTTATTTACTCGTCCACTTTGAAACGTGTGCGATTCGTATTCGAAGAGGCCTGGGTTCGATCCACACTTTGGCTTGGTTCCTCCTTGTCATTAGGTGGACTCCATCCCCCACGGATTCCTTTCCTTTCCTTTCACTCCTTTGTTACCTTTCAGGTTTCATGTTTACTATGAATATGTTTGACAGTGAATATTGTTCTTATCTCTTTGATTACTTGTTTCTTTTTAACAGTTTTTTCCTCTTTCTTGTGTGTCATCCCCGTTTCACAGGGTCTAGTAGATAATAGAAGCCAACTTGGTTTTCCTTACATGTTATTATATAGTTCATAAAGATTCAGTTAGTTAACAAGGATCTGTAAAGCATGTACTGCCGATCGATCATTGAATAAAATAAAAAAAAAGTTTCATTTTCACGGCGGTAGTTTCGTCGGATCCGAACATAGATGTTTGCGTTCTGTAAACTCTCCGTTGGGGAATTCTTTGCGTCTCTGTAGCTTCGCTGGTTCCGCCCTCTGGTCTCTCTTCTCCTGGGTGATGTGGTAGCTTGTAATAGATCCCTGCCGTGTCCAGGTGTGTTCCTTTCGCTCCTTCAATCACAATTGCATAGTCAGGGGTGGTGGGTGAGGAACTGTTGACGACAACTACTCTTTTCTACTTATTACTGGCTCAGGGAATCTATGTTCATCAAGCCTTGTGCCTTGATTCCCTGCCAAGGAATGCGCCCGTACTCGATCCCACCTGTGGGAGATGAAAATTAAAATATTTAGTGTTTAAAGTCTGCTTTTACTACATGCGGCACCGCAGGCGGTGACACTGAGTTGAAGATGGATCACCGGTGGAATGAGATGGTGGGGGAAACCAGAGATCCCGAAGAAAGCCCACCCTAGCATCGTGTTGTCCACCACAAATCTTACTTTGGATTGCCTGGGATCGAACCCGGGCCGCCTTGGCGAGAGTCGAGCGGTGTAACCACTCAGCCACGGCGCGGCCGCCCCACCCACCTTAGGGCTGTAGATACCTATTAAGTTCCGGGTATAGGACCGGCGTCCACTCAGCATCGTGAAGAATTTGAGGAGCTGCAGTAGGTACTGTCAACCCATCACAAGAAGGCAAGCAGGGCCTGAAGAGGGAGAGGGGATTGGACTGTTTATTTGCGGTCCCAGTGAATCTGTTTACTACGAAATGAGTGTATGAGATGCATATGAGTCACCCATACTGCCAGATCAATTGCCTGTTCCAGTAACTGCAGTGATAGGTATTACGCATGGGTGAGTTATGTGACAACACTTTGTATTTTACATGAAACTAGCATCCTTGTCAAATCCGAACGGCGAGGATAAACATCACGCGGACAGCAGAAGTGATCACGTTGCATATTCCTCTACCTTGCCTTCTTGCGTTGGGTGGGCGGTAACGATTCCCGGTCTGTGAAAGCTAGTTATCTAGCTGGGGTTGCCGAGATACTGACCTCATCTCCTCCCCGTATCGGTTGGATGATCGCCCACAGTGGATTGGCAGACCTTGATCCGCTATGGACTGTTACCCATGGATATTTATCTATTTATTTTTACTAAACTATGCATTTTGTGACCTTCGACATCATTCCAATTTTTTCTTTCCAGTTTCGCTACCCTGACTGTAGATCATTGATATACAAACTCCTTGCGTGTTAGGTAAACCGAAGAATGAAAGATGAGAATTCTGCACTAGAAATGCTTTCAGATTCATCAGTGTGTACTTTCTGCACGACACTGCATTTTTAGCCGTGCGTAATGTAGCATTAACTCTTAATGTTTCATTCAGTTTTGTAATGTAATAGCTAAAAATTATCTTATTTTGTACTGCCTACGTACTCACAGGAAATAGAAGGCACTTTTAGGAAATAGTCTGAATGTTCGCTGCTTGTTGTTTCAGTTCAGCATCTTCCAAGGATGTTTCAAGAATAGCACAAGACAGACCTAAGTCAGCCGTTAACAGTTTAAAACCTAATAACCAGCGATGTACAATGTGCTTAATGTGCCGATGACGTCACCTTGTCGCTTTACCTACCTCCTTCGTTTTAATCCTGAAGCATTTCACTCATTCAGATAATCAAACATTTCTGTCCCATGAATGCGTCCTAGCTTGGCGAAAAGTAGGGTGAGGCAAATGTGCCTCCCCCTCTTTCGCATCACTGCTTATAATTTTTCCCGGCGATTAGAGACCCTCTAGTAGAGAAAGCCGGGTCAATGGCATTTTTGTTTTTGATGTATTTTCACTATAAAAATAACAGCTCAGTCTGTTACATCATCTGACGTTACTAGAAGTCGGGCCGAACATTCGAGTTCCCCCGAGTGGGAACTGTTCGGATTGGGTTGGTTTCGACGGGGTTCAGGGACGCCTGAAAGAATCCTAGATACTAGCCTACAGAGTAGCATGGTGTGCCAGATCATCAGCGGCCCTATTAAGGTTTTCGGTAATCTCGGATGGGTTGACGCGCCTAAGTGGTTCATCCACTACCCCCCGAAAGAGGACCTTTTTAGACCCCATGTATTGGCCCAAGCAAACAGCCAAGGAGATGTTTCAGCGCTCCCTGTTATTTAATAGAGGGACTTTCGACTCCCAGATAGACCTCGGTAAAAATTGTCACATGACAGCGCCTAGTAAAATGAAATGCGGATTTCCCATCAACAGGCATTCCCATCCCTACAAATATTGTGAGTGGACAGGACTGTTATCGTGTGTAGGGTGCTGTGACAGTCCATATTGATTGTTCAGGACACAATAGAAAGAATAGAGCTAAAAGCTCTTCGCATGAAAATCAAAGATACGTTCTTTATTAATCATGCTATTTCTCAAGACAGATGACATTTTAGAAAAATACGTAGGCGCTTTTGAGAAATAATAATTTTGTGTGTGTGTGTGTGTGTGTGTGTGTGTGTGTGTGTGTGTGTGTGGTGTGTGTGTGTGTGTGTGTGTGTGTGTGTGTGTGTGTGTGTGTGTGTTTGTTTGTTTGTTTTTTTCCCCTGGCATGCCCCTTTCCTTGGAATACTTCGTGCCTTTTTTTACATAATATACAACTTTTACAATAATTCTACAATATCTTGTATTTGAAGTGAAAATGTTCTCTTACAATATTTTATAATATTATATTTATATTCTTTTACAGTATTCATTATATAACTTTTACAATAGTTTTACAATATTGTGACTTTTGTGGGTTCATAAAATTAAAAGTCGAGTTTGCGGAAATTCAAAATGCTCTTTATTTCCGTAGAAAGACACTTGTACAACTCTGATATCAGCAGAGTGACGTAACACACACGTACAAAACCTTCAAGTCCGTCTGCCACACGTCCGCATTGCACCATTAACAACTCTCGTCTGAGTCCTCTGCACCCTACGAACTCTTATTTATACACGTGCAGCTATTCTCGAGGTTTCTCGAAACCTGAGAAAGCCACACGAAGCTACCGATCTTTGGAGAAGAGGCGAGAACACCAGAGAACTGTCTCTGTCTCTTTCTCCCTCTATTGCTCTCCCTCCCTTTGCGTGGCTTGGGCGCTATCTGTCTCTTTCACTCCGCGCCTCCCTCTCGGCGTTCACGTAGAACGGCCTCGTGACAATATCTTGTTTTTGTAGTGAAAATGTTCTCTTACAATATTTTACAATAATCTTATTTTCTTTTTTGCTTAACTTGTGTGATTTTTTCTTCTTTTTTAAAAAATTAATTAACAGCATGCGCCATTACAAGTAGTATTACATGCTTTGTATTATTTGGTATTCGAGTTATTTCTTGGTTTGTTCATATCCTTATAGTTCCTACTATTGTCCTTATAATCATTGTTGATATCACGCTCACTATCACAACTTTAACCCTGTTTTTACACTCCACTTCACTCCACAGTCCTATTGAGTTACAGAATTGTTGGAAGTCTCTCAGATATTCGGATACAAGCTGCTGTGCAGTCGCTGTCCAGCTTCCTCCTTTTTTCCTAATTTCTTCTCTTAATTAGTTTCTTTGTTGTACTACTTCTGTCTATATATTATGTGATGTACCGTTTGTTCTGTATTGCATGAACATGTAGGGTTATCTGTGCTGTGGAATCTGCTTCTATGAATTTGTTTTTCCATGTCCTGTAGTTAAAGCTGTAAAACACGGGTGATTAACAGATTCAGCTTGAGTCTCTCTCTAATGGAGGGGAAGAAACTCCTTGTTATTGCTCCTTTGGTTGTGTTCCATCTGTTCTGCCAATCCTGTATTCCCTTTTCACTAATTTCTGCTTCTATTGTAAACTGTGTTTATTCCTGTTTCTTCTCCTGCTTGCTTTGCTAACTTTTCTACTAGTTCATTTCCAGGAATGCCGATGTGTGCTTTTACCCACTTGAAGTATATTTTCCAGTTTTGTTGACTAAGTGCTGTTATAATTCTGTATATATCTGTTGTTGTGAAATTATGTTTCTTGTTCCCGAGAAGTGACAGGGTTACTTGACAGTCAGTATGGACTGTAACTGTCTTCTCTAGTTCTGCTACATTACGTTTATTGACTTCTGTCATAGCTTTTAGGATGACTATCTGCTCGGCTTGATTATTAGAGCAATTTTGGTTCAACTTGAATTTTAGTGATTTGATTAGGTTTACTCCTTTGAAAATTGCCACTCTTGCTCCAACTTCGTTTGCTATCCGTGAAGACGAAGTAGGTAGTGGTGTCTGCATCTTCTGTCATTTTGATGTTAACTTTTTCAGCTGGATGATTTCATTTATTAAGTTCCAGTGGTCAGTCATAGTCTTCTTTAGTTTTTAGTGTCTTATATTGGTCTGCTTTCTCTTTTATGGTTATTGTTATAGGCAGTACTCCTGCTATGGCACAGGAGGCATCGTATGAGATTGTGCGGTAGGCTTTTGCTATCTTGATACTGATTTATCTTTGGACTCTTTGCAGTTTTAAGGTGTTTTTGACTCTGTGTAGCTTCTACCCATAGAGGCGCTCTGTATGTGAGAATAGGTGTGATTGCCCCTTTACTTATGATGCTTAATGCCTTTGGGCCCAGACCCCACTGTAATTTCGCTGTTTGCCCAGTGAGTGTATTAGGTTTATTGCTTTTTCTGTAATATGGCTGACGTGGCTGTCGAAACTGAATTTTTTGTCTATGTATATGCCTAGGTACTTGATTTTTTTCTGCTTGTTCTAGTTTTTTTATTTTTATATAGAGATTGATTACTTCCTTATTTCTTGTTCGTTTCTTTCAGGTCACTATGACCTTGGATTTATTTTGGTTGAAGTATTGTTTGTTTTCCTTTGTCCATCCTTCTATTTTCCTCATATCTTCATTTGCATAAGCTTTGGCATCCTGTATGCTTTTCCCTTTAGTTAAAACGAGTAGGTCGTCTGCGAATACTAAGAATTGTATCATATTAGTGTAATTCAAATTTAAGAGGGTGTTGTAGAGTATGTTCCAGTAGCCTGGTCCGCTGCATGACCCCTGTGGGCAGCCTGTCTTCACATCCTTTTGTATTTTATATCCATTTATATGAAGTATCGCTTGTCTATTGTTTGTCGTTAGTGTGTATAAGTTTCGGGGGCACCCAGTCTTTCAAATTTTTGAATGCCTGGTCACCATGCTGCATCGAATTCATATCGTCCGATATGACTTAACGTTGGAGGACGTAAATTGCACAAAAAAAAAATCGAATGCATCTTTAACGTCCAAGCTTGTCATAGCTATGTAGTTGAATTCTTTAATGTTTACCTCTACGAATTCTTTCAGGGCATTATCGCGTCAATCGTGGTTCTCTGCGGTGTGAAGCCGTACTGATTTTTGTTCAGATTTCTTGAGTACATCTGGTGGAATATCCTTCCTATGAACAGTTTCTCCAGTACTTTGCCTCCTGCATTAATTAGGCTAATGGGTTTGAGACTTCCGCTGTGTCCTTTCCTGGTTTGATTATTATTGGTATTATTATCGTCCTTATCCACATTGCTGGGAAAACTCCCTGTCTGAGACATTCATTGTATATTCTTGTATAAAACAAGGGGTAGTTCTGATGCGCTCTGGCGATAATGTCACCCGTCCATCCGTCTTTACCGGGTGCTTTCCTTGGCTTGGATCCTTCCAAGACATCTAAAATTTCCTCTTGGGTAAATTCGGCGTCATCTATGGTATGCGTCGGTTCAAAGGCTTGTTGTCTAATCGCTTTGTGGTAATCATCGTCTTCGGAGTCGTCGTCTGGTACAAAGTGTTCAGCCATTAACTTGATTGTGCTCTCCATGTCGGTGGTATAAGACCTATCTACTTTTTGGAGTGTAGTGAGTGTAACTGGTTTTCGAATTTTTTCCCGCTGCTATTTTGCAAACTACACTCCAAGGGTGAGATCCTTTCCCAACAGAACAGTCATGATGTAAATCTTTTAGTATTTATGGGGGATTAGTACTCTCGTTTTCCTTCTAAGTATTTTATCCTTCGTTCTTCTCGAAGCTCTATGTTGTTTCTGGTGCGCTGAAATCTTCTAAGTGCGTTAACACGTTTCCTCATGATTGTTAATTCTGTATTCCACAATGGGAGCGATTTATATTTTGCAAGGTTTCTTGTTTCGGTAATGGTACGAAAAGCTTTCGTACTAGCCTTACTTGTGCAGTTAAAGGCTTTTGCTACGGTTTTTTTTTTTTCCGGTGTTTGCAGAGTTTGTCACTATTCCAGTTAGTTCTTCATCTATTGTAGAATTTGTGGTATTAACACACCCGAATGTTTCGATCAGATTTGCAGTCAATACTTTGTCGAAGCTCTGGAATCCTTCTTCATTTACAATGAACCTTTTACTTATATGACTTCTTGTTTGATTTGGGGCCATTCCCCTATCTCAAAGTCTATTATTTTGTAGTCGGATGCACTCTCCCATTTGCATATGTACTTCAGCAGCTGATTGTTGGTTATTGTTAGGTCGACCCAGCTCTTTCCTATAACCGTCTCAAAAGTTGGTGTTTCACTGGTGTCGTTCACTACTTTGAGGTTGTTGGTTATTATGAATTCTCCTACTATCTGTCCCCGTGGATTGGTTTGTGTGTCGTTCCATAGAGTGTTTCTGGCGTTACTATCTACTAAGATAATTATTCCTTTACCACGGTTCTTTTCTAGGATACCTTTAACGTTCTGTAGATCTTCTTCGACGCCCCTTTGATAGTTGAAGTACATGCTAGCATCGACGAAAGCAAAACCATTGTATGTTACTTCTAAAGCCAGTCTTCTTCCGATAGCTGCAAAATGGTTATTAGGTGGACATTTACGTTATTGACAATTGCTGCTGCTCTTTTCCTTCTAATTCCTTGAGCGTATGTCTTCATGGACTTTGGTATTCCTGGTAATTTATCCTGTATGTTGTACGGTTCCTGTATAAAGGCTAGATCAATTTTGTTTTCTGTCACATGTTGTATTAAGTTTGACGTTAATGTTGAACGTTTATCTGAACACATTTCAATGGGGTTAGACTTATATCCATTTTAGTAATCTATTGTTTGTTGGAATCTTCTTATTGCTGTTTGATAACTATAACAGTTGGCATTCAGTGCTGAGTGGTTCGTATTAATCGTGTTCCCATTGTTGTATGTTAAAATTGCTACATTTGATGCATTTGTAGTTTCTTTCATTTTCTTTGCAGTCTTTCAGAGCGTGGTTTTGTGTGCGTGTGTGTTTAATTAAACATGATTCAGCATACTGCATTACAATGCGCAGTACTACATGCTTGAGTTCTCTTTTTAGTGCATTGGTTTGCATCATTTTACGTAATTTAGCTTATAGTACATGAATTCATAATATCAAATGAATTATTTTGGTTACATATTTATAGGACAACTCACTTGATTCTGCTAGTGTAATTTTTGTTACTGGAAGTTTTTTTAAACTTATTTACATTATTTATAATTTATCAAGATTAACCCTATTAACAAATTTTAGGAATTAGTTCTTATATTTGCTAGTGAGTTCTGTTTTGTTTGATGGCCACATTCCTCTAGCTTCTGATGAGACTGCTTTGTTTAGTTGTCTCTCTAGATTGAGCAACCGACACTCATTTATTAGGTGGTCAATTGCTCGTTCAGACACATCACACTTACACATACGATCATTAGTTAATTTGAGTGAGTGTGCGTGCGTGCATGTGTGGGTGCTCGAAGAATTTTTTGGAGTCGGAGGAATTCCTTGATACTCTTTGCCTTGCGTAATGGAAATATGATTTTACCTGAGTATAACTCATTCACATCTCTCTCTCTCTCTCTCTCTCTCTCTCTCTCTCTCTCTCTCTCTCTCTCTCTTCGTAAACAAACCTATTTATATTTAAGATACTGAAAATGTATGTTTTACATCATTATTGAGTGTCTTGAGTGTGCGAGTGAGTGAGGGAGTGAGTGAGTGAGTGAGTGAGTGCGGTTTAAGGGCTCGTCGATAGCTAAGCCATTTAAGCTCCAAAATCTTGATATTGAATCGGTGGTTTGAATGCAATGGAAAGCGGTGGAAAGCAACAAAAAATAAAGTTAGAAACTATAATTGAATATTTAAAAATCTATTTTGTCGCGTCCAGTAGGACGTCTGGCGTACTCTTAAACTGTTAATGAATAATATTGAGTAATTTTTGTTGTATTTTCTGAAGCTCCAAGACCTTCTTAGTCATGGAGCAGTCCTTCACATAGTAACAGATTTCTAATGAATATTAAAAGACTTAGTTTATTGGTGCCTGAGCTAATGATCTTAGCTCCATCGTATCTACTTGTCTGGAGATTTCTTAAGAGCTGACGAGATATCCTCCGAAATGGACAAAAGAAGTTTGTTTAATATATTCCTTATGTCGACCCTGCTTTGCCTTTGTTTCAAAAAGAACGCTACAAGTTTTAAACCAGTATACAGTGTAAGCACCAGCATGCAATTAATCGCATTACAGGCCTGTTTTATGAGGCGGGTACATGGAGACAAAAATTTGGCTGATCGAAGATCAACATGGTATAAAAAGCGCTCTTCAGTTTTATAGTCTGTCATTATCATCATCATCATCAGCAGAAGCAGCAGCAGTAATGGCTAGATGAATCATGTGGAAACATCACATTGCTTTGCTAAAGGAGTAAACTGACCTAACTCATAAACTTAGATTTTAAAACGAACTCGCCTAGCTGCTAGCAATAATCGGAACATACTTTTCAATTTTGCCGTAAACGAAACCTTTTGAATCTGGAGAAAGTAATAAACGAACAGTTGTGTTCAAATTTGATATTAAAGTAGGATTAACATTTTTACGGTATTATTTATTTATTTTAATTAATGTAACACCTGGAAGTAGACGTTCACCGCAAGGTCGCTTTTGCGAGTTAACAAAGCATTATGTGAGAGGTGAGGTAAAAGGACACAGTGGGCGGCCGATCCAAGGAGCGCGACAGAGCAGAGAGCAAGGCTTCTTGACAGTACCAGACTGAAGTTTCCCGGTAGCGCCCAGTCCAACCAGCAATCTCAGGTGGACACATCCCCTGTGTAACGGGAGTTTTTGTTTGAAATGAGTTTTGTTTTCTGATCTGAGTATTAGTGGGTCATGTAAGAACAATTTTAAAAAAATGAGGAACGGTTGCTAGGGGAAAGAAAATCAATAACCTTGCTTGATGTGAAAAGATGAAAAGTTTTTGGATAGAAGAAAATCAATAATCTTCAAAAGGAGATGTGTTCTGTAATCTTGTTAGTGATGAGTAGACGTGCAGGAGTAAAGAGTTTTATGTAATTAATGGAATATTTTTATTAAAGAAGTAAGAATTTATCGATATGCTGGAGGTAACCTGCAATGATTGACTAGGAAAGGAAGTTCAAGTAAAATGTAATCCTGATAATACAATTAAATTATTTGTTACAAAATTGGACTTCTCCAAAATTGTATTTATTTCACTCTGAACCACATCTGAAAACGAGAGATCTCATGACTCTCATTTAAAGTAAAATGATACAGTTGGAAACCAGAAGAAACTGATAGCCGAAAAAAAAACTCACACGAGAAGAGAAAGAATTGTGCTTCCAACATAGAAATCTTGCTTCATATTGCGCACGAATTTGTGGCCGAATAAGATGGCGAGAAATTAGCAACAAGAGTTTTGTGGGAACTACGAGTAAAAAATATTTTGCTTCACCTGTGAGGACCTCACCACTGGGGGGCAAAGGTTCACAGAAAGCATCCTATGATGAAATAAAAAGTGAGGTGAAATTGAAAAAGAGGAAATTCAGGGAATGTAGTGAACCCTCGTATCATTCGTCTAAAACCCAGGGAATCCCCGAAAAAGCCCATGGGTGAGAAAGGTCGGCCTTGGAAATCGAACCCACGACATGCTGCATGAGCCATCTCACTCGGTAAAATATGATATGGAAAGGTTATACTTGAAAGGCGCCATTTCAGGTTTCAGTCGTTTGCGTAGGCAGAGAAAAATGAAGTAAAATATTGTCATTTTTACGTAACAGAAATCTTTCAGGGCCCTTAAACACTTGACAGCACTGCGAGCATAGTTATATAATTGTTTGAAGC
The DNA here is from genome assembly GCA_030765055.1 of Mantis religiosa. NCBI lineage: Eukaryota > Metazoa > Arthropoda > Insecta > Mantodea > Mantidae > Mantis > Mantis religiosa. Next base: position 96,308,949 of record CM060956.1, on the reverse strand, counting down.
TGGAATGGAGGGCTCCTTTAGGTATCGATCTAAATTCGAAACAAAGGGAAATTCTCGTGTACGTTCTGGTCTAAAATACATTTGTATGAGAGTTTGAGGATGCAAACACAGGGCATCTTACCATTGTCAACTTTACGAATATCTCTTATATAAAAATGAATGTATTTCCACTTTAAATACTTGCCAAGTAGGATATACCGCATATGGATTTACATTTACAGTATGAAAGCAGCACGCAATCCTTCATGCCACTAGTTGACATTTGTTAATGTGAACACATGCGAAAAACAAAACCATCGACATTTTGGAACATGTTACATAGGTGATGCAGCAAATTAGAAAATGGATACGCTTCCATATACGTAATATTTCGGAAATGGTAAGCGATAGAGAGAACAATATAGAATTGAATCTTTGCCACAAACAGGACGTCCACAGAAGCTGAGTTAGAGAGAGTAGAGATTGCTTATGAGAAAGGTAATAAGTAATCCTAAAATAAGTTCCCTAAAACTGACGACCGCATTGCGGATGACTACTCGTAAAGATGTGCTCCCAGAAACAGATACAAGTGTATTTATTGAAGAAGATTACAATGGAAGAGTGGCGAGAATAAGGCCTCATGTAAAAAAAAAAAACATGACAAAGACGTTGCAATTTGCTAAATAATTCTGCAAAAAAGACCAAAATGGTGGATTGAAGTAATTTTTGTTGATGAAAGTCCCTTTTATGTATTTGATACAGAAGGGGGTTGTTTGTGTTTGGCGCAAGTGGAATGCAGAGCTGAATATAAGGAATTTACACCCTACAGCGAAACATAAACGTGGTAATGTTGTTATATGGAAGTGCATATCAGCAAGTGAAGTGGGAAATTTGTTTTGCCTTGAGAGCACCATGGATAAACATTAATATATAATACATTCTTACAGAAAACGTTCACTGGTGTGCGCAGAAATTAGGAATAAGAAATAATTTTAAGTTTTATGAGAATAATGAACCAAAACGCTAGATGTATATTGCCAGCGAATGGTATAACACATCTCCACAACAGAGTCCAGAGCTTAGCCCAATAGAGAATTTACGGAGTGAAGTAAGTAAAATAATAAAAAATTCTCCCGTCTCTAAGATCAACTAAAGAAAAGACTACTCGAAGAATGGGGAAAATTGAGCCTGCCTACGAAAAAAAGTAATTTCTAATTTGAAAACACACCTGTTAGAAAACATCAGACGTAAAGGATACCCTTTAGAGTACTGAATTTAACCACTGTGAGGGGATACGTATATACTTGTATATGTTTTTGTTGACCGAATATTTAAGTGACTCTTTTATTCCAGCAAGTGTACTGAAATATTGTTACTTAAGTTTACTTTTGTTATCACTGCAAATTCCATGTATTTATGTGTATTTATGTTTATTTTATTTTTTTAAAAGAAAAATAAACGTCTTGAGTTTGAATTGCAGAACTTTGACCGAAAATTTTTATGAGTACCTATACTTAATATAGCGAAGAGCTTATATGAAAAAAAAAAAAAAAAAGTGTTGTTTTGCGAATATGTAATTGAATTGCGAGACCTTCAAGCCACGTAATACAACCCTTTCGTTCAACGTGCACACTGAAGAACGACATTGCTCTGTTTTGTTTTCTGACATATAAAGGGTTAACCCATAAATCCTGATGCTTTTTGTAAGTTAATATGTGCAAAATGTGTTTTGGTAATTTTAAGTTTTTATATATATTTATATTGTAATTTTCAGGTCAATAAAATGCACTTTGTTGTTGACTTGAACTCCATTTTATTGATCTGTATATAAGCATACAAAAACTAAACACATGATTCGGTAGCTCATATACCTATTCGTTATGGAATAACACAAAACACACTGCCAAAACATTTTATTTTGTACGTAGAACTTTCACTTAAAAATGCAGAACTTATGGATCAATAATTAAATACAGCGTAATGTATACGTAAAATATGAAGCTTCTAACAGTGAAGCAAACAAATATATACAAATATAGCAATTTTTAACTTAAAACTTCACTTATAAGAAATGATAATTTTCTTATAAATTGTCCAGAATCACGATTTCATGCAAGACTTTTACACATCTTCAGCCGGAAACAACAAAACTGTCGCCATCGTTACGAATGCTATATGTTGATATGTTCTTGTTAGTACTACAAAAATCTGAAAATAAAACAAATTTAAAAAACAGAATCGACTGCCGGTATTTCAAAATTCATTACGCGATTTTTTTTAAATAAATATCTTTTCCCAAACCATTAAATCTATCAGACCATTTAATTGTTTTAATAATTTAACTTCTGGATTTATTTCATGGTTAAATGACCAAAAATGATCTGCTACGGCCGATTTATCAATCTGTTTATACTTAATGTTACGAAAATGTTCTTTCGTTCTGGTTTCTAAATTACGTTTTGTTTTTCCAATATAAACTTTATCACAATCGAAATATATTGATAATTACATAAAAATAAAAGTTTTGACCCCTTTTCACATAAATTTGCTGTTTTCAATAGTTAGATTTATAGATTAATAAATATACCCCTGAATAAAAATGAATTTAATAAAGAATATAAACAGATTAACGCTGCTTTAATTAATGGTTTTAATAAAAACTTTATAACTAAAAAATTGAAAAATTAAAATATCAAAAAACTGTTAATGATATTTCTACCCTTAGAAAAACAAAAGACGATTATAATTTTAAAAAATGTACTTACCATCTTTGGGTTAGTAAACATTCTCACAAAAATTTTAGAGTTTGGTGTAACTTTAGTTCCTCAAAATATAGTATTAAAAATGTATTGCATTTCTCTAAAAACGATAAAATTCCTAATAATAAAAAAATCTGGTATTTATGAGTTTAATTGTTTCGATTGTGATAAAGTTTATATTGAAAAGACAAAACGTAATTTAGAAATCAGAACGAAAGAATATTTTCATAACATTAAGTATAAACAGACTGATAAATCGGCCGTAGCAGATCATTTTTGATCATTTAACCATGAAATAAATCCAGAAGTTAAATTATTAAAACAATTAAGTGGTCTGATAGATTTAATGGTCTAAGAAAATATATTTATTTTAAAAAACAAACATCGCGTAATGAATTTTGAAATAACGGCAGTCGATTCTGTTTTTAAATTTGTTTTATTTTCAAATTTTGCTAGTACTAACAAGAACGTATCAACATCTAGCGTTCGTAACGATGGCGACAGTTTTGTTGTTTCCGGCTGAAGATGTGTAAAGGTTTTACTTGAAATCGCGATCCCGGACAATTTACAAGAAAATTATAATTTCTTATAAGATAAGTGAAGTTTTAAGTTACAAATTGTTATATTTGTATACAGCGTAATATGTTTTGCGTCCTGGACATATGGGGTATTTAATGTAGTGTTTGTATTTGTACAACGCGAAGAGAACACGTGAGAAATGAATGTTGGTATATCTCGATGACGCCCAGCATAGTCACGTTTGTTCAAATGTGAGCGGACGGATACATACATTCACGTGGCTTATGTTAGTGAAGCGGAATGGAGGTGGAGTGGAGGGGAGAGGGAGACCTGCTCTTGTTAGTGAAGTTCAGTGTTTGTTGCGCTACCGTCGCGTACACAGTGGCGCACGTTTTGTAAGTGTTTATCGAAATGTTATGTTGGTGTTGAGTGTAACAAAGCATAGTCATGAGTCCAAGTAGAAGTCATCATTATGGAGAATACGTTGCCAATGCCGCGTACTTGCCACCAACCTATTGTTATGGTGAGTACGGTGTTTTTCATAAGGCCCTCCACTGGGCCCCCACTTTGTAGTAAGTCATATCTGCGTGTTGCTTAAAGGCCAGTAGTAGCACATACCAAGTGTAATAATAGTCACCAATACTTTTGTCTATATACTGTTGCGGTGTTTTGTAAGTCCCATACTATTTGGTCATGAGCCCAACTTACTGAGCGTAGTAAGGTTTCGTAAGGCCCAACACTGCCCTGATATGAGGCCATTTTACCGAGTTTATTAAGACAATCATAAACTCAATACTGCGGTTTACATGTTTTGACGAGCACTGTTTCTTTGGGTTTATCATTTTTTTATGAGTCCCTCTTTTATTGTGTAATTAATCGGTGTGGTGATTTGTAGTATTTTGAATTGTACGCTTGCATTTTATAGCGTTATGATAAACGTTTGTCTTTAATGTGTAACATTAATATGAAATTAAAAATCACCATGTAAAGGGTTGACATAAGATAAAGATGCATAAATTAAATTTCGAATTCATTTTGAATAAATAGGTTAGAGCAATACACGGAACATTGATACAGGTTAAAGCATAACGCAGGGGAAAAAAGAGAAATCTTTTCCTATGCAAAACCGGTATAGAAAGTAACGTGTTGGAGAACTAACATGACAGTAAACTATCCGTCGTAAAACTGACCATTTTTTCTTTTAAAAATTATATACTGACTTGGAAAAACTTAATAAATATTAACATTGAATGCGTAAATAAATCAGAATAATTCAAGTGTATATTTAGCAAAGCTTTTACTTTGTTGCATTCTACTCAGCCTATGACTTCTCACTTTAATGTGTAAAATTTACATTTTTTCCGCACACACTAATAACCAAGAAAATCAGGGGGCATTGGCCCCAGAGAAAAGTTCGGTTAAATCACCAGCATGCAATATGCCTCTGAAGTGCATAAACCCACGAGTTGGCCATTCGAATGGTCACAATAGATAGCTATTGTAAATAAAAACTCAGTCCGATAAAAAATGACTCTAAAGGCCCTTCTTGTGGCAAAGAAATGTAAACACACTAGCTTGACAGTGAGTAATGCCAACCTGCCGGTGTAACAATTATGTAGTTGCGAAAGGTAGCACGCCTGTAAAGTCTGGGCAAACCAAATTACTAGTAGTGCGCGTGCTGTTAAGTGTTACATCCTGTCTTTGCAGTGTTAAAATAAGCGATGCTCTTCATGTTCCTTTAACTATAAGACTAGTAAATACATGAACGAAATTGGTATACAAATAGTTTGATAGCTTCTGTACTTTGTCTAATGAGTATTAAAATGTCTGTTTTAGAAATTAACGTGCTGCATAAAAGTAGTCTGTTTCAAGTGCTAAAAAATTAAATATCATTTAATCTCTTATTATACTATGCATCAACAATGTATGAAGATATCTCACACTACGCGAGAGTTGATCTTATTTTAACGAGAAATCAGGTTAAATTAATCAATGTAAAAAACACAAGGACAAGGAGAACCTAATGAAACCTTCTTTTAGGTCGTGCTGTGTAAAAACAAAATTATATACTGCTGCATTAACAAACTGTTGCTTAAGGTATGTGTGATTGCGTTCGCCTAATGAGCATTCGAAAAAAAAGTATTGTCCCAAAACAGGAGGAGAAGGTTGATTAAGAATTTGCTGTACAAAAGTTAGAATATTTTCTTTCTAAATTAGGAAGAACGAGTTCCCAAACATGTCATCTTGTTTATGAACAGGGGCAAATGTTCGTGTAGAAAAATTCCATTTATAATTGCATTTATATCCCGCCTTTAACTTGAACTCCAGCCGCATTTTACCTTTGGAACATATTTCTATTGGGAACAGTGTACACTTACAAACTCTGGAAAGTAATGGCAAATAACCTTGGTCCTCGCATAACAGCCAGGTGCTTACCAACGTTAAATTTAAGTTAACGAAATCACTTTGTTGTGGCCTTTTTACGATATCTTTGTACATAGAATCCCTTCTTCCCCCACTCAAAACAAAATCTAATGTGCAACATATTCTATAACCATTACAAAATTCACTATCATACACCGTATTTCATCCGAAATATCAAATGAATCCGGAAAAATCAAAGCTTCTTCTACAAATTAAACTAAACTCTCAATTTTGTTAGGAGAACCCATCGAATACACAAGTGAATTCATCTATCTTGGTCCAACAGTAGCTGTAAAATGCGAAGGGTGGGATGTATTAGGCCTGGGGAAGAGTACTCTGAATAGTCCTTCCTGCATTAGTTACTAGCATACATACGCACGCTTTAGGTGGAACCGGTTTTCCACTTTGGTGACCATAAGGGAGGGGAATGGTGACACTGATGATACATGAGATGAAGATGGAGCACTGGTGGAATGAGATGCGGGGGAAACCGGAGGTCCCGGAGAAAATCCGCCCCAGCGCCGTGTTGTCCACCACAAATCTCACTTTGAGGTCGCCTGGGATCGAACCCGGGCCGCCTTGGTGAGAGCCAAGCAGTCTAACCAGAGCCACGGCGCGGCCTAGTGTTCCTCAAGCCTAGGATATGTGCTAGAAGGTACAACCTCTTTTAATTTTAAGTTACTAGAATGGCACGGCAGTATGAAGTACATATAAATTCTTCTTTTTTGTAATCTACGTCCTTCAACGTCATATCCGACGATAAATGTAATGGGTGAAATTATGCTCAAATGAGCCCAGGGTCCATAGAGCTTAGTTACCCGACATTCGTCTTTTAGGATAAGGGAAAACCCCGGGAAAACCTTATCCAGGTAATAACTCACCCTGACAGATTCAAACTCGGACCCCTTGAACGTGAGGCAGACATGCTACCATCTACGCTTCTGAGGCGGGCAATATACATATATAAATTCTTCAATGGCTGGGCTCTCCATAAGAGAACACTTGAGCGCCTATAGTCAAAACTTCTAATGAACCACCTTACAGAGGAAGTCCTTGCGCTACAGAGATCTAATGGGGTTTACTTCATCCATGTCATCCCGTTACGGCTATTCACGACAAATATCTACCTAGAAATATTTTCAAAGTACGTAATTATTATTCTGCACCGAGCGGATGAATCAGTCACCTTTTGTCCTGAGTCATAGAAACAAGGTCATAGAAAGGAAAACCCGCCTCTGTAGCGTAGGTGGTAGCGTGTCTGGCTTACGCTCAAGAGGTTCCCGAGTTTGAATCTCGGCTAGGGTGAATTATCTGGATAAGGCGTTTTCCGAGTTTTTCCCTTATCCTGAAAGGTGAATGTCAGTTAACTCTAAGCTCTAAGGACCCTGGGCTCATTAAGCATCATTTCACCCATTTAGTTCATCATCGGTTATGACTTGGCGTTGGAGGACGTAAATGGGGGAAAAAAGGAAAGGAAATAGTATAATGCGATGTAACTGTGGTAAGTGCATGTTTGCATAGGGAGGAAGACGAAGTCAGGTTTCTGCAAAGCACTGTATGAATACGTATTGCATGCTATTTTGTCTGTGGTACTAAATTGTATAAATATATGCGCGATAACAAAATATATGCGTCTGTTAAAAAAGGGCATTAAGGTCGACCTAGCTCGGTTCGGCCTTTGCGAACTAATCATTGGTGTGTTTGGCTAAAGATGTAAACAACTGAATAGCTGCTTAAGGATACGCATGATTGAAATTTTGAAATCCTAAACTAATAACGCTGGCTTTTTAAGATATAGACCATAACACAAATATGATACAGCCCAAGCTTTATCAATTTCACGTTGATAGTTTGGAAATTATAGTAAAATGTTTGTTACGTCACCTTGCGACAAAATAACGTAATGTCTTTTTTGCTCCAAAAGTTGAAATATTTGTGTTTTGAGGCAAAGAAAGTGTGCTTAAAATTCATCTCACAATAAAACCCAGAGCAATTTCTATTCACTGTGTCTGTGAACGTGTGTAGCAAGTTTCATTAGTCTTGTCACCAAACTGTGACCCAAGGAGCATTTTAAATGAAGGAAAATACTGAAAAGTTCAATATCGGGGAAACAAGAATTCATATCTAACACTATTACTTGCGTAACTTTCAAACTCGGTTAAAGCATTTAAAAATGGCATGCGGAGGCTATCTAAGCATTCTTTGGATTCAGAAATGCTTACACTATTTTATATACTAAAAATAACAAACAGTGATTTTTTGAAAATGTTCATGAAGTTTTTCATAGATATCCTTAAGCCGAGTTATATTTAAGTACCGTATGGATTAAATTAAAATTAAATGTTAACAAATACAGGACAGTAAAGACGGTAATTCAGCTGTCAACTATTTGAATTTTAGAACTAAACATTTTGTTAACGTATGTGACAAATGCAAAACGCGCGGAGTGCAGGAATTTAACTTCCCACGCACGATATAGTCTGAGCAGGAAGTGGATAAAAAGCACTATCGTTGAAAAAGAAACAAGCAGGGTCGGCAGCAAACCTCTTGGAACGAATGGACATTGGGTTTTTGTCGAGGTGATTGAAACAAGCGACAGCAAATATTTCGGTCATATTTACGGCGTTTCTCAAGCTGGTCTGTACCTACAAGCTGGGCAGAGGTTTCCCAATTATTTCAGATTGTCAAAATGAAGACGACTTGCAGATAATAAAAAGACGGGAATAACTTAGACTAATACTACTTTTACCAACATCATTAGATCCGACTTTGAGAAAGTAAAAGTTAAGAAAATGTTTGTTTAAAGCGTGTTTGACGTGGTAGCTTTCTTTAAAATCCTTGAACATAAAATTTAATATTTATTCGATCTTTCTTATTTGAGTCATCAGTGGCGTGCACTGTAAATACATGAAATGTAGAAACATTTTACACGATTTTTACTGTTTCAAGGAGATTCGTCCTTCGGAACTTACAAAGTAATCAGACTATCTTTCTATAAACATTAGAGTTAAATAAATGTAAGCACGAAGTTCACTTTGTTCTGATTTTTAAAGTTTTTCATATCGGGAGCAAGTTTCGCTTATTTAATTAAATCTACCGTCGCAAATCGAACATGATTTAAAAAGTTTATTAAACACACTTAATATAACTTTAAGAATCACATGAATATTCAGGGACAAAATTTACTGAAATTAATTTAACAAAGACAGTTACCATCTTGGATGCACTATATGCATTTCCCCGCATCTCACAGGTTGCTGTTGTGATGTCATATAGGCTATATAGTGAGAATACCTCAGAACTAATAAGCAGGGTTCGGAATTGTATGTAAACTAAAGTTTTCCTTAAGGTTTTCCTATCTAAAGCAAAGTTTAATATCCCGATAGGTCCAGGAAGTCTATCTTCGAAATGTTATTTCACATAAAAATGTATATTTAGTACTTTTTAGATATTGTGTAAATACACATTTTCGATAATGTTTCTGTAAGTGCATACACTGCGCTTTTCTCTTTCTGTTTACAACTTAAAACTTTAATTCCCAGCTTTGACCTACGTGTGACTAATGTGAAAGAGTATTGCCGTGCTGCTCGACCCGTTACCATGGATTTATCTTTGGTAATTGATACCTCTCAGATAACGCGCTGATCCACGTGAAGTGAACCTATATCTTTCATTTGTGATTCCTGAGAATTCCAGGAAGTGAAATGGCTGAAGTGATGCGTTCATTGGTGCCTAGATAGGGCCGGGAAGCACAGCAGTTCCCCTCTCACTCTTACAAGAATAATCAGTGCCTTATCTGAGAGTGTGTATTAACAAAGATAAATCCATGGTAACGGTTCGAGCAGTGCGACTATAATTCCCATGTATCGCCCATGTGTAACTTATGAATAGTGTTATGAAAATCATAAGAGCCAATTAGCCATGCCACTTGATATCTGCGGACTCAGCTGCATGTACGAGTGGGGGAAATACAGAATTGCACCTCGAGATTACTACGTGGCTAAACGTGGGAGCGTATCGTAAGGAGCGTGTAACAAGGGAATTTGTTTACGCGAGCCTATAGCACATACGCAGCGAGTCAGTGTATGTACACTCTGTTCAGATATGAGATACAATCATGTCTTCTGGACAGCAAGGTGTCACACAACGGCAGATGCGAAAAATCATATATGACGTGATTGAAAATTGTGACAAGGAGAAATAACACGGGATCAAAATCCTTTTGTGTCGAGCTACAAAACGAGTGGCTACGATGTTAATTCACATTTGTGTATATTAATTAATTGGCTAACCTTTCATATCAGATACACACACATACAGACAGAGAGAGAGAGTGAGAGAGAGAGAGAGCTCCCAAGTACTTCATTTGTGTTTTGTCATTTGTACTGTACTGTCACTTACTAATATTTCGATCTTCTAGGAAACAAGATAACAAGCGAATACAGCGCTCGTCAGTGAGGTCAACTCACTTGCATGTGCTTATGTTTTTAAACCTGGCTAAGCAATGACGTAATACTCGTATACTGAGCTCAGTATTATTTTACCCTGTTATTTAAAAACTCACACCAAAGCAGTTGAATTAAAAATATCAAAAGTGAAAACGAGTTTATATAAACGTTTGCAACAGTGCGTAGTAGAGCTTAAAACACTTTTACCACCGATGGGAAAATATTTTGTCACCCTTTTAGTACCGATCAACGTTCCCTGGCAGTGCAACATTTGTCAGGAATTAAGTACGTAGCTACTGCGTCACGTGCTTCCTCGAGGCAATTTCTTATAGGAGAATCAACATCGTCCGCTCCAGAGTAAATTATTCAGATTTGTGTAAAGCATCTATTTCAGCTGAGATTTTCTTAAAGATGAGCAATTCCGGGGTCAGAAAGCTTATAGAAATACACATTTTCCCAATGAGTCGACGCTAAGTAAAAAAAAAAAAATGTTTTCCATATTACTATGAGAAAATATTGTCACATGAGGTTCATTGGTGATAATGAAAATATCTAGGTCGCCAAAACTAGTAGTGCTAGTGGCAGAAAAGTGGAAAATGTAATCGTAGGCATATTGAAACATGAAAACATTTCCAAACAAAAGGTCTTGCTGGTCTGTAAAGAAATATCTCCTGCAAATCATGTAAAATAGCTAGAATTGTTGATGAAACTTTAGCTAAATGATGTTAAATATGGCAATGTATTGCTTCTACTTACAGTCTCTGCAGCATGTGTGAAGAAAACTATCCAAGGACTAGGTGCGAGTTTCCGAATATGATCGGTGTATTTGTCTCTTTCGCGGTCTGCATAGATAATGTGAAGCAAACCGAACCCTTTAACCTAATGTGGACAAGCTACTCTCCAGTAGGTAACAAGTGTTCGTAAAAACGCCATCGTAGATTGATACTTTCGATCTTCTATTGCCTCCTACGCCCGCATTAAAGCCTAATGGGTAGCTCATTCAGGTCATTTTGAACCATTTATTTCGCTAGTAGAAGAATTTGACAAAGAAAATGTTTCTGCAGTTCAGGCTATCCAGAATTCATTATGGTCGCTAATTTAAAACGGGACTTGGCGTTTATATTTTCCAATTTTGATTTCTTGATTCGTCCAATAAAAGAGTAGAAATTTCTGTTTAAAAAGTAATTGAAGAAACCCAGCTTGTTGAAAAACAACTTTACGCTATCTCAAGTTCAAAAGCAGAAGTTATAAGGGGAAAAAAATTGATCTGAGAAAAACAGTGCCTACCAACCCTCAAATTTTGAACACATAAGTGAACTTGAAAGTATGTCTGTGATATTCCCCTCTTGAGGTTGACATCGTATGATGAAGAACGTTCCTTTCTCAATATAAAACTTTATTCAAAGATCGTTTGCCATTTAAATTGCGGTATTTTATTATTTAACATACACACACCTACTAATTAAAGAACATTTAAGAGGGCAACACTGAAACGTTTTAGAAAATCAGAGAAGGACTAGTTGAAAGTAAACGATTTTATAGCTTTTTAAAATATTCCCCCATTACTATCCGTACATTTAAATGAAACTAGTCCTCAAAGCAACTATGTCCACTTCGAATGGTAGGTTTTTGTAGTGTTTCACTTCATCTGATGACGAAAAAGTGATGCTACCATTTTATGTTTAGTTTGTGGAAACAAAAGAAATCACAAGGAGTTAAAGTATAGGCCTAATAGTGGTCCGAGCTGTAAAGCCCGGGTCTTAATGTACTTACAGCATAGTAAGGCGCTATTAAGTTTGTTGTCTCATGTATTTATAAGAACTCCTGGTTATTTATCCAAAAAAAGACGAGCCATTTGGAGAATTTAATGTCATGCTAGCAGTTGCCATGGTAGCTCAGTGGTTAAGAGCAACCGGACGGAGACCGAGAGATCCGTGTCTCAAATCCCGGCTATGACAGACAATTTTCAGAAAGATTCTACCCTTCCAATAAATCCAAGATTTATTGTAAAGATGTTCAAAGCAAAATTGAAGTGCCGCTTTGGAGTTTTTCTGTAGAATTCTGCACCGATTGATGGATTGTTGTGTATGATCAGGAGCTAATTAATTTGACAACTGAGGTTTCTCACGTCTGACTGTTTTTTACTTGACTCCTACCAATGCCCGAGATGTCGCGATCTTCAAGCATTACTCGAACAGTGGCAATATTTTCACCGTAACAGCAGTTTCTTAATGTCCTGCACGCAATCATCATGTAGAAAATGGCATCTCATTTTGAATTCGCTATATCAATAAAATTATAAACTGAATGCTTAGTGATGGAGCTTCTCTAAATTTATCTCTAAGCCGCCGATCTTGACAATATTTAGGTGTTAAAATCTTAAAAAAATTCACAGCATAAAACTGTTCTATAGTCACATTCATTTTTGGGTGAACACATCATCCTTAGTTGATAATTAACAAAGTATTAGAGATCATCGAACAAGCTACGCGGAATCAACCCGTAAAACATTAGATATTAGCTTACAAATATAAACAGATTACATTTGTTTGTAGAAACATTCTAAAACGTAAGTGTGTCAACCCTGCGTGTGATTCATGAATTCATGATACATGTCGCCATTATCTACAGTGTTTAACATCGATTGTGCTAAAGTGCTAAAAATGCAGCAAGTGTTACATATCTTCGCTAATAGTTATTATAGTTATCACTTATCATACATAAAATTTGGTAACTTCACTGTAGAGTTAAAAGAAAACATATCAGAAATAGTTTGGACAGTCATAACTCCAGAGTATGTAGTTTAGATCTATATTGAGGCAAAATGGACATCTTTATTTACTAAAAGTGAATGTTATGCTGCTTTCTTGATAAAATTAGTCATTATATAGCCGTTGTGTATATCATTACGAATTTAGTCCAAGTATGCGGAAAATTCTTGAAAATATCAAATCACATTGAAACACTTTTGCACCAAAAGCTAACAAATGTTATACCTATACGTCACCGATAAACCTTACAATGCGAGTTGAGCCTAGTTCTCCGTAAAGAGTCTGCCAAGTTTGATCAGGATTCATTTTAAGTCATTCCCTCATAGTGTAAATAGCTAAAGTTAGCGTTTTTAAATTTTATAAAATAATATAGTCTCTTAGAAATGCAATTCCTAACATCTTCCACAATGCCCCTCAAAAATGTCACATAACTAAGCATTATAAATATTATATATATATATATATACTATATTAATAAAGTGAATATATGTATATGTTATACATATAGAAAAAGTTAAATAATGCGAATTCCAACTATCCAAATTGTTATGAGAGGGAAAAACATTTGAATGACCAAAATGACAAACGAACGAGTTGGTATTTCCGACAGTTTCACAGTACATAGTTCTACGTTTCTTTATGTTTTAAAATCAGGTGTCACTTTACTAAATTCACTACTGCACAGAATGTAAACATTACTTGGTAGTCACTAAATTAACAGTATAGGGTATAGAACTTGCCTATTTTTAAAAGCTCTACGCTTTAACAGGATTTGCCCAATTATTTCGATATTTCAGTATCAGGATTGAGTGCGGTCTATATATAATTGTATTTTTCACTAGAGAAGTTCTAAAAATACTCTTTCTTACTGACCAAAGCATCTATATGTACATGTCCACGGTTACAGTTAACTTCTTGCAACTATAATTAATAATTAATAGTTTTTTTATTTACGTCCTCCAAAGTTAAGTCATATCGAACGATGAATGAAATAGGTGAAGTGATCCTCAAATGAGTCCAGGGTCCATGGAGCTTAGCGTTACCCGACATTCGTTCATCAGAATAAGGGAAAACCCCGAAAAACCTTATCCAGGTAACTCATCCTAACAGATTCGTGCTCTGGACCTCTGGAACGTGAGGCAGACACGCTACCGAGGCGGGCAAAATTATTAATAGAGTGAATTTATAGTACACAGAAGAAAAAAAGAACAGCAATATTACGTAGTGCCTGAATATATACACCAGGTGGGTCAACTGCCCCTATTTACAGTCTACATTGGCCCTTGAAGCATAAAAGCCGTTATTGGAGCTCTGACCTTCTAATTAGTATTCGCGCATAATACTTACAGCCCTGAATGAGGACAAAAAATTGCGAAAAGCTTAAATAAACGACTGTTTTTCATGCATATATAGGTAATACTAGCAAGGTGATAAATTGTGTTTGCCCAAAGAGGGACATAAAATACGTAATGGCTGGCCGAGTGCGTTAGTTAGCTGCTGGCATACGTATGGTGATGCAAGGGCTAGGTTCGAAACGACGCCATATTGTTTTGGATTGTTTTCTTTCTTCAAATCTTTATTGGCTGTATTTTAGTTACTAATTTATTTATTGTAGCTATTGGTTCTCTTGTGAGCCAAGGGAACTACAGGGATTAGCTCACCATATAAGTTTTGCTGAGCTCACCCTACCGTAAGGCTGGAGAGGCCCATGCCCTTCTAGGGGAAACTACGGGCTATCTTTATCTTCAATTATATTCATCTTTAACTTTGTGAGCCTTATTATCTTTACCGTATCTATTGTTGTAAACCATGTTACGCAATTGGCTTTTATTTTTTAGGAGTATGTCGACTACATTAAATCTAATAGTTTTTGTTTCATGCTTAAATCTTATGCTTCTCTTTGCATTTGTGAAAGGTTTGAATTTTGGTTGAATGGGTCAAGCACAATACCGACCATAATAAAATATCTACTACGAACTATACATTTATAACTAAGTGCCAGTAGAAAATATGGCTATTATTGTATTTTGTTAACGCCTATAATGTTGTAAAATTGTATTTTATTATAGTATTAAGTTATAGGCTCCAAAGGATAAAACAGGGTAATAAAAATTTTGAACTAATCACGAAGGATTTGAACTAGCAGATTGATGAAGTAACTTGTACAATACCATTTAGCCAACGCTACGTTGCGAGAGAAGGTTCCTACACGAATAAATAACCGCGAACCTAAGGCCCACATCGAATCTCTTAACACGCTTTCGCTTTTTACAGCTTCATACAGTGTTTTGAGCTCGTTTTGATACTTCAAAAAAAAAAAAAAAAAAAAAAAAAAAAAAAAAAAAAAAACCAACACCTGCATCCACCGTTACAATTAAATGTATGGGCTAAGAAGTGCCGTAATTTGTGACAGAAGCGAAAACAATCTACCTAAAAAAAAAAAAAAAAAAAAAAAAAACACCTGCATCCACCGTTACAATTAAATGTATGGGCTAAGAAGTGCCGTAATTTGTGACAGAAGCGAAAACAATCTACCTAATTCTTAGTAATTTTGACATGGCTGTAGAACGAAAGCACGTGTTGGCTGAAGATTTAAATCCAATTGGTTCCACTGTGTAGATCTGCCATTTTGGTCCCAATGTTGTCAACCGATGCATGTGATAGGCTATTCCTTCGCGGGCGTGTTTAAAAGCGTGTACGAATGTACACTAATGAAAAAAATTCGTAAACTCGTCTAAATTATTACTGTAGCTCTCTGTATCTGAGTATGAGTTTTTGGAATCGACATATATAGTGATTGATTTCTGTCCCATACAACAGTTATGTACTAAGTTATCTACCCCTCTATACTGTTGTGCAAATCATCCATTAGAAGGCATTCAAGAAAGGCATATGTCATATAGGTCGCTTAGCATGTTGCATAAATTAAAAATAAAATAGGGGCAGGTGACTCACCTGGTATATACAGAGGCCGAAATAAGTATTCGAACGTAAACATATTTATACTATTTTAAAGCTACGCAGAGTAAGCATACGTAAACACAACTTGTACAAAATAAACTTGAGTCTTCCATTAAACATATAAATTCATAAATAGCAACTGAAACTAATTTTCACTACAAGGAGAAATAAAACGATTACTTTACATCTGGACATAAGTATTCAACAGCTAGTATTTAGTTATCATCCCCTTTCTTTGAATTACTGCTGATAATCGTTTGGACATTGTTTGTATGTGTTGTTTAGTGACTGCAGAGTCCATATTTCTCCACTTTGTTTGAAGAAGTTGTTTCAGATGGTCCTTGCTTCTGATGTGATGCTTCCTCACACGCTCCTCGAGTTCCTTTCATATGTTTTCTATAGGATTTAAATCTGGAGATTGGGGCAGTGTCTTCAAAGTGTGAGGAGTGTTGTACACGATCCAAAGCCTTACAATTTCAGCAGTAGGCTTCTGATCATTGTGCTGCTGGAAGTAATAATCATGCCCTAATCCCAGCTTCTCTGCACTCTTTTCAATATTGTTTTCAAGAGTCCTCTTGTATTCAAATTTGGCCATGATCTCATCTATGAACACCAGTTCCCCAAAGTCAGATGAAGCTACACAGCCCCATGGAATCACACTACTGCCACCATGTTTCACTGTAGGTACCATGTTCTTAGGTTCCCATTCTGTATTTGGCAGTCTCCACACTTTAAGACGTCCATCACTCTTGTATAAGCAGAATTTGCTCTCGTCCGACCAGAGAACCTTATCCCAGAATTCTGTTGGTTTCACCATGTACTGTTTAGCAAAGTCTATACGCTTTTTCTTATTCACCTTATTAACATATGGTTTCTTTCTAGGAACGCGAGCATTGCACCCAGTACTATTTTAATCCCGTTCAACTGTTCTGGTGTGAACCACACTGCCAGAATATTGCTCAAGGCATGCTCTAATCTCAGATGCAGGGACTCTCGGTTTCTGCTTCGCCGTTTTTATTGTTTGCCTCCTGTCTCTGGTGGTGAGTTTAGAAGGAGAGCCATTTCCAGGTTTATTTACAACAGTATTTGCCTGTTCATAGCCCGCTCACTGTATGGTCTGAAGCGTTGAATTAAGCAGAACAGTGTAGTTTTGCTTGTTATTGATTTTGGCAAATTCAGAGACAGATTTGTTTGTTTGCACATATTTATCACGATGTTCCTCTATACCACCGTTGTCTCCTTACCTTTACGTCCCATATTACCTGTGAGTTCACAATAGGCTGAATAACTTTGAGCACACTGTCTCGAGGCATAGCATAAACACAACTGTTATGTGGTAGAGACGTGTAGGGTACGTCCAATCATCTTTCTCTGTGTTCAATTGGGTACGTTCGAATACTTATGTCCTCCAGTAAGAGGGACAATAGAATAAATACAGTACAGATTGTGTAATAAATACATGCAAAGTGATATTTTAATTATTGTTTCCGAGACATAAAAGGTTAATGTTTGCATGTTTAAAAATTATGACTGCCAAATAAATATTACATTATTTATAGTACGTGCAATGTTGCATGTTATATTATTCGAATACTTCTGTCGGCCTCTGTACACGCGCGCGCGCTCATGTATATCACGTTGTGAGAAAGAAACTAAGTGCAACTGCGAACCATTACAAAGGAGCTGCAAAGAATTTTGACTTCAGAGTGGCTAAGAAACATAACCTGATAACATTCCAAGTAAAGTGGGTCTTGAAACAAAATACATTCCCTACTCTTTAGTAAGTGCATGTTAGATTGTTTACAAATGTGATTCTTATTTTAAAAACATAATGTGCAAGCACGTGTATTTAGTAATAATGTAAAACGAAAACTAATTAAAGTATTTAGAAATAGAAAAGAAATTCGTACACACTGAACTCGTAGTGCGTAACTACCTGAAAAGCTATAAAAGGAAATTTGACATTTTCGGATTAAAAGTATTCAAATAAGTAGCACCCTATTGCTATCTAACAGTAACATTGTCCTAAAGACAGACATTTTGATCATAAATCAGACAAATGCCTCAACGGATGACGGAGCTACTTCAGGTAACTTGACATTTTCTACTTATTTTCTCTAAAAGATTGAAGTGTCGATTATGTTTACGCCCAGAATGTTCCGATTGTGCAAGACGTCATATTCAACAAGACGATAAATCTCTAGTGTGTACTTTCAAAATGAGGTCGACTGTCGTCTTGTGCTTAGTGGGAAATCCCTTGGCCAATTCTGATCTGAGAGATAACCCCTCCCTTCTACTAATACACCACAAGCTGGAAGTTGTACTATCTAGCGAGGTTAACAAAGAGCAAGGCTCAAAAGGTGCACATCTATAGTAAAAGAAGCAAAATGTTCTATTAAAATGCTCGATAAATATGTAGTTTATCTGTATCTAAACCAAGCACGACTCAGAAGTACAAAGTCTAATTCAGTCTAATCACTATAAATCTCTATAATCACCTAATTCTTTTAATTTAGATTGTTTTGTTGTTAACAGTTTTTTAAGTTTTCATAATATGCAACCTGTAAAAAGTATCCTAGAAACTGCTTCTGTGAAACATTTTGTCCAATCTCTCTTCGCACATATGTTCCTCTTTTTAAAAAGCTTCTTTGATGCTCTACAACTTCTCATGTTATGATGTAATGTACCATTGCATGAACATTTTCATGGTAATCAGAAGTGTGAAGTAAAATTTCCAATTTTGGGTTTGTAATTCGCCGTATGGGATGCCAATTTGTAACATTATTTAATTTAAATATTTAATAATTTGCTTCCGGTTGTGTTGTATTGCGATGCCTTTAGAATATGTAACAGTATAGTAAAGAACTTCAACTTCCACTGCCCAGCTTCACTTCAGTCTGGGAACATAAAATTTTATCTCTGGGACCAATGTGTAACAGTAGTTTTGACTTATATATAAAAGGTATGAAAAGTTTATACATTTATAAAAAAAAACGATTATTAAATCTATTTCGTAATTTAATCAAGTAAAAATATATGAAATTTTGTGATTGGCCGTAGTAATAATTGTATGACGTAATGTTGTGAAGTGGAATCAAATCGGCCAATCACAAAATTAAGAGGAGAGTAACGATAGTTACGAAAAATCAATAATCTGGATATGGAGAGATGTTTTGTAATGGTGAGTGTGATGAATAGTGGTGCAAGATCAAGAAAATTTAAATAATACTTTGGATCTGTTTAAGTACAACATAGTAAGAATTTATCGATATGTTGGAAGTGACTGGGAAAGGAAGTTCAAGTAAAATGTAATCTAAATAATACAATTAAATAGTTACAAAATTTGACTTCTCCGAAACTTTATTCCGAACCACGCCTTAAAACCAAGAATCTCATGACTCTTAGTTAACCAAGTACAATCATCAAGAAACAAATCAAAATACAACGAATTTGTTATTTCTGGCTTCTCGACGTGGGTCTTCGAAAAGTCAACGTGCATCCCATCTCAAATATAAAAATGCCGTACCAAATTGCGCCCGAACGTGTGGCTGATTAAGATGGAGACAAATTAACGACGAATAGTAACAAATTCCTGTACCAAATGTATTTTATTATTTCTAAATTATTGAAATAATACTTGTACTTCTTTGAAGACGTTTATTTACTTCAACACAAATTATAAATTAAAAACAATACAACTAATCACAACTGCTTCGATCTTGTACAGATGTCAGTTTTTCCGGGGTTTTCCGTTATCCTTAACACGAATGTCGGGTAACTCTAAGCTCCATGGACCCTGGACTCGTTTGAGCATCATTTTACCCAAGTCATTCACCGTCCATTATGACTTAACGTTGGAGGACGTAAATTACAAAGTAAAGCACAGATACCAAAACTCTCTTCTTCACTAAGCGTCGCCCGGATGTTGAATCCGTCTCCCTTGGTATCATTCTCTATTATAGTTTTTCCCCATCGCCAACTGCATGCCTCTTGTCTTTCTTTCGCCCACAACTACACTTTCACACAATATGAAAACATTTTGACGTTCTTTTTAAAGTAATTTCTAACAAAATCCATTAACGTTTGGTTTGGGGCCAAACATAAATAACGGCTTCAAGTATTATACATAAGATATAACCACCTGAAAAAAATCTAATCTATGTCAGCTGGTGACATTGGGACCGAGTTTGCAAATTGATTTAATGTATATGTATGCAGGGTATGGGCATCATTACTGCTCCAATTTTTTTTGTGAGCTTAGTGGTTCAAAGTAAACCAAAGCCTAGCTGATACTAAATTTGGTCTGGAAACATAAGAGGAAAAATATTACTTGTTTGCGATAAGGATGAGTTCAGGCAATAGCTATTGCCTTGCTGTGTAATACAGGGTAAAATATGAAGTGTCAGTAGCTCGCCTCTGTAGCGTAGGTGGGAGCATGTCTTCTCACGTTCAAGAGGTTCCGCGTTCGAATCTCGGTCAGTATGAGTTATCTAGATAAGGTTTTCCTCGGAGTTTTCCCTTATCCTGAAAGATGAATGTCTGTTAACTCGAAGCTCTATGGACTCTGGGCTCATTTGAGCGTTATTTCATCTCATCGTCCGATATGACAACGTTGGAGAACGTACATTTAAAAAAAAGATAATGATTGCGAAATTGTGATTGATATCGTACACAAGAAAGCTTTACTTGCATATTTTGTGCTTTTAAATATCCTAAACCCTTCATCTCTACGAGCATGTTTGTTCTATGTGTGTAAATAAATATTAATTCTTTACTACAGTGCAATTACCATGGCGATAAGGCGTCATTATTAAATGGCCGCAACCGAAAGCCACTACTTAACCAAATAAACAATTTGGCTTGCATAGCTTCAAAGCTCTGACACGAGTGACTTGTTTCTAAGTTACTAGTTGGCAGAAATTGTATTTTCGATGCCTGTTTTGAAAAGTTTCAAAGATGTATTACACTACAAATACTATATATCAAAATTATAACCGGCGTGCGTCATGACTTTGAAATGGCAAACCGCTGATTTAACATTGATGGTAGGGAAAAGAAACATTCTGGAAGAAAAATCATCTCGACGCAGAATCTGCGATTAATCAGCTTCATGACCTCCTTCTGAACTTCGGACTTGTGAAGAAACTAATCTTGTTTTGAGGCTTATGACTTTGAAACTGTCCGACTTCTTGGTACAGTGCCGAAAAAAGCTTGAGAATCGTCCGATGTAGAACCTTCTGTGGAAAGTCCTACTCAGCTTGCTTTACGTTGCAGAGAAGCTCAAGACCCTCTTGGGAACCTATGTTCATTTGTTTGATGTTTGTGCGGATGAACCCATAGCCGAAAGCATCTTAACTTTATCTTATCTTTGTTCTAAGTTCCTTATTTATATCGTGCATTCTTACTGCGTTGTTTCCTATCGTAGTGCAATGACATTTTAAAAAAACTCCCACATTTGTGCTCTCTCCTTTATATAGTAAGTAGGGACAGTGTTGCATTCCACCAAGAAAGTCAATGTCAACGTTTCACGGAGTATTCTTTAATACCCTCCTGAACCCTTAAAAATTATAAAAGATGTGTTGCGAACAGCATTACTCTAAACCTAAAAGTCTATTAAATGGGTTTGTTATTTGGTATTTAAGTTAGCATTTTCTAAGGATGCCATACGAAGATTTTCAATAAAATTCCCCAACCTAAACTAAGTTTTGTATGGAAAAATTTCGAAAATGACTCCCGCAGTTGTGATTAAAATGCCACATATTTTATGACATGAAATGGATATCTAGAATTTTTTGACAATAGTGTCTGAAGTTCTTTTCATTCTGGATGACTTCTGCGTAACTGGTAAACCATAGAGATAGACGATCTTAATACACAAAAAATATGGGTCTCGTTAAAGCACACAATTTACATAAAATACATGGGGTGTGTGTCATAACTCATGAGATAAGCATTTTCTAGATAGTCCCTGTGTTTGGTTTAAATTTTGCAACGCTTATATTTATCTCAAATAAGGAAGGCATTCTTTTATTTATGTCCTTGTCACATAGGCAGTTCTTAGACGATTTGACTATCTCTTTAACTTATTCTCGTGTTCCCATTGTACCTATTAGAAAGCATGTAATGAAGCCACTTCAACAACCTTTTATCTCGATTGCCATGAATTAGAAGAATAAACTGCTTTTAAGAACAGTTTATACAAAAATGAGTAGAAAACGTCATGTGAATGTATACACCAGAAACATTTTTTTTAATTAGTACGTCATATTTCTCTACTTTTCTCAAAGTAATTGGCTCTTTTAAAATATTGAAGTGGTTCTCTTTTAGGATGTATTTAATGTAACTTTAAAGTTTTAATGTTTTAAATCGTTTCTTAATTTCTGAGAAAAATGTACAAAAAAAAAAAAAGATAATTTTTCGAAAACTTTCACATCACTATTCAAATTATTGCAATTCTGTAGAAAATTGAGTTATTTGCTTTAGCTTACACGCAGTTAAGTGAGCGTGATGGCTCAGGCGGAAACGTCTGTCGCCCGTATTGTGGAGGTATGGGTTCGATTCCTTGGCCGATTCCAGACTCATGGGTTGTTAGGCGGGTGCTGTTCATTCCACGCCCCGAGTTCCCTTTTAATCTCGTTTCTTATTTTATTTCATCCATCCTTTTGGTTCCTTCAGGTCTGACCCGCGTCTACAGGTGCCTTGGACGCTGCATAGCAGGGGAAAAGGGTGCTCTCTGTAAACCTCCACCCCTCGGCGGTACGGTCTCTGATCCCCGAGCCTTCACAAGAGAGAGTGCTCCAATCTGGAATTGTTAGGGACCCTGCTCTGTGATCTGATCGGCTGCCTTCTGTCTCCTCTCATCGCACCCCTCCCTGTCTTGGCGCCCCTTTGTAGGGTACATTCCTTACCTTATCACAAGACAATCGACTACACTGTGCTCATCCACTGCGGTGATTAAAGGTGATATTGAATAAATCTGTCTTAGCTGACAGTGTCTGGTGTATTGCGTTTTTTCCACCTAGCACAGATTCCATGCTGCTTATAAAGTTATTGTTATGTA
The DNA here is from genome assembly GCA_030765055.1 of Mantis religiosa. Classification (NCBI taxonomy): domain Eukaryota; kingdom Metazoa; phylum Arthropoda; class Insecta; order Mantodea; family Mantidae; genus Mantis; species Mantis religiosa. The sequence goes on along the minus strand of CM060956.1, from coordinate 96,286,028 downwards.
GGCGACTAGTTCCATGTTGACAGACTTGGCTGTGTGGACCACAGCCTTGTGGCTCTCAAGATAACCTTCAACCTGTACCCTTCCTTTGACCCAGCGATTGGAGATGGCCTGATTATTGAGTATTGCTGCGGCTGATGAATACGTGTTGCAGTTGTCGATAATGTGCATCCAATGCACAATCTTTCATATACCATTTGTAAACCCTCTCGAATCAAAATGGAAAGCAACTTCTCAGTTTTAATATAGACACAGAACGATAAAGCAGTTTACATGCTTACATACATGATTTTTAGTATTCGATACATATTTTTAAATTGGTTACAACGATTTTTGAAGAAATACGTTTTGACGTCGCTGAATAAAAGAAAAACATGGCTCGCGCGTGTATCTGAACAGCGTAACTCAATAACGGAAGGTCAGTTAAAAACCGAAAACTGCTCTAACGATATGAATTGAAATACTTAAAATATTTTCATGACAAATAATTTATATTTTGAGCTTTCTGAAAATAACCTTTGAAGTCTTCATCATTCTGAATGACTTTAACTAAAATATAAACACCATCTTATTATACAAGAAATATAAATATCGTTAAAGCACACGATTCATGTCTACTATTTTTGTGGAAATGAAATGCGTAATATTTAATGCCCGCTTTTACTGCATACGTCAGTGCAGGCGGTGACTCTGATGATACATGAGATGAAGATGGAGGAACGGTGGAATGAGATGGCAGGAAAACCGGAGGAAAGCCGCTCCAGCGCCGTGTTGTTCACCACAAATCTCAATTTGCGGTCACCTGGGATCGAACCCGAGCCACATTGGTGAGAGCCGAGCGGTCTAACCATTCAGCCACGGCGTGGCCCTATTTTTGTGGAGCTGAACATTTTCTCAATACTTATTATTATTGGTTTGAATTTTGAAATATTTGACTTTATTTCGTATTTTTTATGCCTCAACTACGCAGACAATGGAATTTCAAAGAGACCACATAGTGACCATAGTGACCATTTGAATGTCGCTTATCCATTATTTCCCATGTGCCCATAAGGAAATATTAGCGTTCTTTTTTCCAAAATGTTTGTTAAATATGAAGTTGATAGAGGAATACGAATATTTTCAAGGATTGCTTGTGTAAGACTAGAGAATGTGATGTGATAGCAATTCATTAGATCTTTTCAAACCATGAATTTTCAACTTGTAAAATCGAGTTGCAGGAATGGAGCAGAACGTGCTTTTTGTGTGACACCTAGAAGCTTGATAAAAATAGATTTTTGACCCGACGGCAGGAGGGCTGAGTGAGTGTGTAGGGGTTTATGGGCCCGTCAGCAGGGTCATTTGGGCCGATCTGACAAACGAAAACATCTGAATCATGAATAGTTCACATTATTTTCTGAATGTCCTGCCTAATGTTTCGACTTTCGTGAGATCACGACTTTTGTTTTCTGTGTCAGTTTAAGTGATATTTTGCTGCAATTTTTAGATATTACGACTACATAAAAGAATCTAGTTTAGTGAAAGCGCAATGGATCTATGAAAATACTGGTGCAATTTCAAAGTTGTTTCCATAGCACGCGCCCCCCCCATAGCACGCGCCCCCCCCATAGCACGCCTCCCCCCATAGCACGCCCCCCCATAGCACGCCCCCCCCCCCACAAACACACACGATACGTCCATATTCTGGGGAGGAGAGGAAATCTTGGATAGTGAAACAATTCCCACTGTTAGGCCGGGAATCGAATCCAGAACCTGACTGAGCTATGGGATCTATTCTCGTTCTCTCTTACACTACAACTAGTGTTGGTAGAGCTACCAACTTAGGTAAAGAGGTTAATGCTCTGAATAATGGCTATTTCGTAACATTTTAGTGTTAAATTAACGTGACAGGCTACCATTCACAACGAAAGCTAGTGACGTTTGAAGTAACGAAACGTGTAGCAACTTAGATACGGGCACTATTTTGCTTGGTGTTTTTTGCTACTGATACACCTACTCATTACTATTTATTTTAATTTATTTTTGTACAAGTTGTTCAAGTTAATTATGTCCAAACTGAAACACATTCTCGCAGTCATACGTAGGCAGTTAATGTTTATAGAAGCTTGTGTACCGCCGTATATTTACATGATGCATGGATTAATTGCCTGACATAAGCCCTAGATTTTATATTGTCCCATAATTTTCAAGCATGTGCTGTTACTTCAATAGACACGTAATAATAAAATATAAGGTTTTACAGCGTAGGTATATCTTGGTGCATTTCTGCATCTGGTTTCGAGTTTGATCTTACAAGGTTAGGACTGTCTTATAAAATAAGTTTGAATATGTTTAAAAATTGATTGTCATTCCACACCTGAAAGCATATAGGTCTATTTAAGAAAGTTCTGTGTCTCGAGGTCTTCCATTTATGTGAATAACTTCATAGTATACCTCCCAGATGTCCATACGTACACTGGGACCGCCATCTTACATGACATTAAACTGTAGTTAAAGAGAACGAGTTCCAGTCAAGTTCAACGTTTATAATACCGGGTTTTAGAGTACGATCAATAATTCTCTCGAAAGATATCACGCAAACAATCATGTTTAGCTACTTCAACAGTTTTATTCAGTATTCAGGTAGAAAGAATGAACAAGAGAATATTATATTGTGTTTCGATACATAGTCACTCATAAAATAAACATCTGAAATCACGCTGTTTAGACAAAAGTATATCGCGTGGCCAGAATGACCAGGTACTAAGCTTCTTTAAGCATATTGGTTTAATACTTGACGTAGAAAAATCGAAACATGTACACGCTGTCTTCTCACTGTTGAGGATTCCCAATTTTTAGTTTTATACCAAGCACAGGAACTATAACATTCCACTCAATTTGATATCAAGATTTCGCCGGAAATGCATGTTTTGAGTTCCTCTGCATCCTCTTCCTGTGAGCGGAACTCAAACTCAAAATGTTGGAGATGGATGCCAAATTGGTAATTAATTATCTAGCTTTAAATATTTTTCCAAAATATCCCCACACCCCTAACTACCGCTTATATGGAGCATTTTTAGATTTTTTCTCATGAATGGCTTCAATGATCTGTATTAAAATCCACATATTTAAGATTTACATGTCAAATAAAATATATTGAATTCATTGAGCCTGTGAAATCCTCTTCATTCCGAAGTTATTTTGTAAAACAGGCAAATCATAAGAATGTGACAAAATGTGCAAGCCAGAAAATTATCTAAATATTTAAAAAACAATATTTATTTCAGATAACCTTTTTGTGACCGGCCATTGTTATTGAATTGTTTAATACTCCTGTCACTGTCAATTTCATGACAATTTTCGAGGCCAGCTTACAGAAACATTTGAATGGCCTCTCCTTCTACCCACAACGAAATGTATAATCAAACGTTATCAGTGTGAAATGGAAAAATTTGCCACAAAGTCTTGTGAAGGAAAAACATTAGTTTGTCTCCTAAAGAAAAAGTGTTCCATCCAAGTATAAACACTATAAAGACAGTAAAAACATTTATCTGTTGTATGTACAAACACAAAACGTTTCTATATGTGATTGGAAAGAGGTTCAGCAGGTTTTATTTCAAAGTCCTTATAAATGTTCCCTATTTCTCCAAAATTTTGACACATACTGCTCTACTACAATTATAATTGCGTTCCAGACTTCGTGTAGATATATTTAATATTTTTTGAAATTGAAAACCATTCTATTTTACTTTTATTATAAGAATTACATTTCAAATTATGCAGAAATCGCAATTTTGATAAAATATAAGATGCTGATTCGTTAATGATATATCAGTACACAAAACTGCTGTTTATAAATGTTATTCAATCTTCTAATTGCTTTAGGAACTACATTGTGAATTGTGGAAACGTAGAGTCAGAATGAAAAATTCAATGCCATAGCCGGGATTTGAACCACGGATCTTCTGGTTTCCGTCCAGCCGCTCTACCATTGATCTACTATGGCCAACGTACCGATATGACATTAAATTCTCCAACTGACTCGTGTTTTTCCCGGTAAACCACTTAGGAATTCTCATAAACACATGAGACAACTACTTTAATGGCGACTTACAACATGTAAGTACTTTAAAGGCCCGGACTTTATAGTTAACCACTATTAGTTCAATTATTGGAAATTGTTCTTTCACACTGGACGTGTGTAGGCTAAATTGTGGAAACATAGAGTCAGAATGAAATGGAGAATTTAATGTCATATAGGTACGTTGGCCATAGTAGCTCAATGGGAGAGCGGCTGGACGGAAACCAGAAGATACGTGGTTCAAATCCCGGCTATGGCATTGAATTTTTCATTCTGACTCTACGTTTCCACAATTTAGCCTACACACGGCCAGTGTGAAAGAACAATTAATTTCCTACATTTTGAATTGTTAAATATAATTAGGTAAAAATTATGATTTCAAATAGTAGCTAAAACCATAACCATAAACCATTTAAGCTAATTCTCCCTGACTCTGCTGAAAATTTGAACAGTGATTAAATACTACACTTTGTGGTATAACTGCAAAGCTGTAAAAAAAATCAAAGTTGAATAAAAGGCACTGCAAGTAGTCATTAGTCCGTGTGATCTTGGGCATTTAAATAATCACGCTTTAAAAGGCTGTGAAAACAAAAGTCATTGAAATTAATTGTAGCTAAGGGCTCAAAGTAATTTTGGACATATATTGTAATTTTTAAATTAAAAAATAAAGGTATTGGCCAAATTTCAGCTGTTGGTACTCTAAGCAAGTTTTATCGAATCGAACAATGAATGAAATGGGTGAATTGACACCCAAATGAGCCCATTAATTAAAAGAAATGTCCCAGAATGAACCTTATACAACGAGCTGTCAACCATCCCAAGATTTAAATGCATTAGTTATAAGCTGGCATAGGAATTTCCAAACATCGACGCCTGAAAGGAAATTAGCTTCAAACTGTTTGTTACTCGGCTTTCCCAGTAACAAATCACCCATGTCTGGTACAAGTTGCTGTTGCATTCTGTGCATTGATAATGATTACAGTATAGCTTAAGAGTTGTTTCTGTGCCGTAAATCCACTAGAATATTGTTATCCATTTCTCACTCTACCGAGAAGTTTGTACATTGATTGCAAATGTTTGTACACCAACACCTATAACGAATATCAAAATAATGCAGTGAAACTTATTTTTATAATATTCAGCATCGATAATAAAAAATCAATATCTATATCGAGTTATGCATCAACTGTCGAGTAATTTTACCACTAGTTAACGCCTCATGTTTTACTATTGAAACTGGTTTATTGAATGTATAGGCTTTAGAACAACGAAGGCGGTTTATCCATGTGCTCTAATTTGAAGCCTGGCTGATAGCCGGAGTGGGGGAAAAACGTATTCTTGACGTCATATTTCCACCAGTTTTGCATTGAGTAGTTGTAGGACCATTACGAAAAAGAGCACATACACCTGCTTAAGTATTACTGTATAGAAAACGAGTTAGCTTCAGTTAAAACTGATTTTAATTCCTATTCCTAAACAACATCACATTGTAAAAAGCATTCCGTCATAAACGAAAAAGTGTTTATACAATTTTGTGTGTCTAATCACAGATGAATTATAATTACTTCATGTGCTGTACCACCGAGTCAGTTCAATTTGGCTTTGATTTTTTATGAGCTTTTAAGTTGCAATAGACTATAGTATGTGAATATTTATTTTCACTACTACGTACTAAGTAGGTGTAGGTATTGCGTTCCATCCAGTAATCCGAGATTTTACCAAAAATACATGTTTGGGACCTTTTGAATCTAAAAGAAGTATGTTTAGAAAATGTCTATCACGACTCGGATACAAAGAATCTGGTAAACATCAATGGTACCAAGATTTTCTAGAAAATCCTCCACCCCACACTATCTTTTAGACGGAATCTCCCCCCCCCCCAAAAAAAGTATTTTAAGAAATAGTTAACATTTTGATTAAAATAATGTTTCGGATATTTTTGTAATAAAAGAAATGTTTGCCTTATTTTTTGGGAATGTCCTCTGGATGACTTTTGCACCACTCGTACATAAATCTTACGAAATAAGACAAATCTTACTACTTAAAAAATGTGAAGCTCCTTAAAACAGTATCACTATGTATTGTGTGTGTGGGTAGTGAACCATTTTGGAGATATTTCCTGTTAGTTTTATTTTTACAATGCTTTTATTTTTCTCAAATGGGATTGGTTTGGATTATGCTACAGAGGCGACTCGGCACGGAGTTCCAGTCTTGGTCTGTTGTACATATAGCCCAAATGAAGGGACATCCCCGGGAGGGAGGATGAGATAAAAAAGACAGAGGGCGGTTGTCTCAAGGAGTCACGACAGGGACAGAGTCCCTACAATTACCATTTAGAAACTCCTCGGCAGGCGAGTACAACTGGCATACCACCCACCCGCGTACCACCCACCGTGATCCTGAAATGGTCCCACCAGACCGGGTTCGAAGACTAGAACCGTCCTACCGAACGAGGAACTATTTACCAGGAGCATATCATCCTGCCATGCAGCGCCGAGATTCCTGCCGACACTTACACCTTGAAAGAGAACACCAGATGACAATGAACATGAATTGCTGGGACAGAAAATTCGGAGGATGTAATTAACCTACCCAACATTCTTCTGGTGATCCGAGGGAATCCCGAAAAAAACCTTTGGGTTAGGTAGGTTGGCCACGGAAATCGAACCCGGGCCTCTCGAACCCTGGCCACAGAGAAACCGCCTAAGCCATTCCGCTCGGCATCTCAAATGGGAAGTTATTATTCAATTTATCCCTTGACAATGCAAAAAGAACAAAATTTCAAAGCCATCCCATAGCGACCATTTCTTTAAAGTTTCGACTATCATTTAAAACCTACTGTAATCTAATATTCCCCTTGCACCCACAAGAAAATTAACAATAAGGTAATTTCTGAAAATATTTATCTCGAATAACATAAAGTAGATAGGAAAAAAGTTTATAAGAGTGTTTTGTACAAGAGTAGAGAAAGTCGCATAACTCCAAGCAGGCAACAAGATGATTTTGAAGAACATTATCGACTCCAGAACTATACCTTTAATAAACATTAAAAAAAAAAAACTTGGATTTTTCTTTCAAAAAAGGTTATAATGAATTTGGTTAAAATGCCATATTTTAAAAATATTTTTACGGCAAATGAAATGTATTTTCTCTCCATTTTGAATGACTTTTGCCAACTGCAAAATTGTAAGAGATAGAAAACCTTAGCACAACAAAAATACTAATCTGGTTATGCACACAGTTTATGCAAGTGTTTTATTTTATTTACTTTTATGATGTTGAGCCTTTCCGAGAGATTCCCTATCACTGGTTTGCTTTCACTTAAACTACTGATACTTTTTTTCATCCCTTCCTCTTGGCCATACAAAGGTAATGGAATTTCAAAGCCATTTACATAGCGACCTGCCCTTGGCAAATTTGACTCGCTTAAAGTATATCGTTTCCCTTAATCCCTTGTGCCCAGGAAAAAAGCAATAAAAAACGTGCAACTTTTTGTCTGGGTTAACCTGATCTAGCGGGATGGCTCAGTTGGTTTTATCTGTGACCCTCGTTCGGAATTCCTGTGGCCGACCTATCTAACTCATGGGTTTCTTTTTCGGAGGGTTTCCCAGATCGCCAGGGGAATGCTGGGTAGGTTAATTAAACCCTGGAATTTCTCGTCCCTCCGTTTCATATCCATTATCACTCCACACATCTCATCTGACGGTGTCTTTAAAGGTAGAAGTGTCGACGGTTTTTTTTTTTTTGGGGGGGGGGTAATTTACGTCCTCCAACATTAAGTCATATCGGACGATGAATGTAATGGGTGAAGTGATGCTCAAATGAGTCCGAGGTCCATGGAGCTTAGAGTTACCCGACATTCGTCTATCAGGATAAGAGAAAACCCTGGAAAAGAGCTTTATCCAGGTAACTCACCCTAACCGAGATTCGAACTCGGGACCTCTTGTCGACGGGTGTCTCGGCACTGCATGGTAGGATAATATGTTCTTGGTAAAACTTCCTCCGGTAGGAAGGTGGGGCCGTTTCCGTACCAGTAGGGTGAGATGCCGGTTGTACTGCCAGCCGGGGAGTTTACAACTGGTAAAGTATAGGGACCCTATCCTTTGTACTATAGTGGCTCCTTGGGACGGTCGCCCTATCTCCTCTAGCCTCATCCTTACACCCATGGGTGTTCACCTGGGGTCATAGGTACAATAGACCTAGTTTGGACTTCTGTATCGAATCCCCTCCGTAGTGCAGTCCAGTCTCAGTTAACCTGGATTATGTAGAAGAATAACTGAAGAATAATACAGAGAGAACGGAATTTCAAACCATCACATGGCAAACAAAGTATATTTCCTTGTTCCCTTTGTGCTATCATGTGTTGCTGATCTTATTCTGAGGTATGCCTAACCTTCTGTTGTTGCCGTGATTAGCTCAACTCAAGTCTATGTCCATTCTTCTGTACTTAAAACAATAATGCACCTACTTATGGGGGGCCCAATGGGGCTTTCCTCATCTCATTGTATCACGTATACAAATAATGTCTATAATCAATTATCTTTAGAGCGCACATGCGCTGATCGATCAATAAATTAGTTTTAAAAAAGTCTGTCAATAATATTGGCACGCAATGCACTGAGGTCAAGTGTGGGATGTCCGCCTCGATAGCGTGGTGGGTAGCATGTCTGCCTCACGTTCAAGAGGTCCCGAGTTCGATTCTCGGTCATGAGTTACCTTTATAAGGTTTTTGTGGGTTTTTCCCTTATCCTGAAAGACGGATGTCGGGTAACTCTAAGCCCTATGGACCCCGGACTCATTTGAGCATCATTTCACCCATTCCATTCATCGTCCGATATGACTTAACTTTGGAGAACGTAAATTACCAAAAATAAGTGTGGGATGTACGATGTTCAAATCTTTTTATACCGGCATTGAGTTGTATTAGTTCTAAAGCACGAACAAGTAAATTCCACAACTAGGAATGCGTGGAAGGCATTACATTTCGTAATGAGAATATTGAAAAAGGGGAGCGCTAGGTCCAGGGAAATTGCCTACAAGGCCTTAGTGCGGCCGGTTATGGAATATGCAGTAGCATGCTGGGACCCGTATAGAGCTAACCAAATCGATCCATTAGAAAAAATACAGAAGAGGGCAATAAAATTCATAAAAAGAGGCAAGTATTTTGGGCCTATAAAAGGAGATGAGACTAAATGGGAGGAATTAAGAATTAGGCGTAAAAAACATAGGTTGGTAGCGTTATTCAAAGCTAATGCTGGTGTAAAGGCATGGGTGGACGTTAGTGTAAGGTTAGATAATCCGGATTATTATGGACGAAACGATCATAGGTATAAAATTAAGGGTAGAAGATACAGAACCGACGTAGGAAAATTTTCTTTTGTTAATAGAACCATTGAAGAATGGAATGAATTGCCTGTAGCAGTCTTTCAGGGTTGTCCCCTGTCGATGAAGAAATTTAGAAAAAATCTAGATGGTTTATAGTTTAACTTTTGAATTATAATGGTATATAATATGTAAATAGAGAATTAAATAGATATGTTTTAAGTGACTAAAGTAAAATAATATCATGTTTGTATTGTTTATTGTGTTATTGTTGTAAATCTAGTATTTGTAATTTGATCTGTATTCTTAACTCTGCCACCGGGTAGTGCCCAATTGCAGAGAATACATACATAGTGCCAGAGTTCATGAAATACCTGTTCGCCTGTCTATAAGTATTAAAGCACTTCCTAAGTGCACGATAATCACCTAGGCAGGTTGTATTGGTTTTTATTGCTGTTTAAGCTGAGTGTAAAATCTTTTCTTTGAATATATTCAAAGTCTTTAATCACTTGATAATAGGTTTTAGTGTAAAAGCACAGGAAGGATGCGTTTGACACAATCGGAGAAGAGCTAGTAGGCTCAGGTTTTATGCTGTCAAGGAATATTGATATAATACGGTTCTATGGAGCTTTGCAGAAGTCATCTGAGAGGCGTTCTACTACTAAGTTGTGAAGTGGATGTTTTAGCACTTGGTGATGTATTAAAGGCAATTCCACTGGCACGAGAAGATTACAGGGTATTAAGAACCATAAACTGAAGCTCAAGTGAACTTAGGCAGGCCGGGATTTCTTCCAATGAAATAGAGGCACTTCTTGCTGTAGTGAATGAACGACAAAGCTGTGAGGAATACAGTGAGGAAGATGCAACGAATCTCGCACATGGCGCACTCATTTCCGTATAAGAACGTGGAAAGAATGAAGCACCAATAAAAAAGGGAAGAAAAACAAATCATTTATTACGCAAGGAAGAAGGCCCGGTAAACGTGACAAAGAACTTGTGTTTTGGCGATGTTGTTTACATTCAGCTTTATACATCAAGGATGTCTGCTATTGCAAGTAAGATAGCAAGCTGGTCAAAGAAGAAAAAGACATACACTGGTTGAGTAGAACCAGACTGAAAAATCCAATGCCATGGCCGGGACTTGAACCACGGATTTGTCTTTATAAATAATAATAATAATAATAATAATAATAATAATAATAATAATAATAATAATAATAATAATAATAATAATAATAATAATAATAATAATAATAATAACAACAACAGCAACAACACTTTAGTATTTCGTGATGTGGTAGATGTTTCTAATGAAATATTGTTTGACAAGTTTCATTTCTAAAGATAGAATTGCACATGTTTTCGTAATTAAGCATTAGCACTCACTGGAAGCAATTTTGAAATTGCAAACTGCGTGTGCTTTATGTGGAGAGAACGAGTGAAGTAGGGGAGTAATGATACGGGTGTGAGGGAAGAATTTTGTGTTGTGTGTGAACTTTGAATCGGGGTTTCTCTTCATTTTCCTATGCAAAGACTATCATGGGAATACCAGCATCAGAGACTTCGAAAACAAAGATCAAATGTTATGCGCTACATATTTTATAAAGACGCTTATAGCGTGCTTATTTATTTTTATTATTTCTGATTTTTAAAAGATAGAAGAGTGTCTCTCACTACAAATAACAGGTTGCCGTTATACAATCCACTTTCTTTTCACTATTGCTCCCATGCCAAAGATCGCTCAGGACACGCCACTGTGCATATGAAACACATGAAGTTATTAATGACGTTTTTCTCACATCTGGTTGTCGTAAATCTAGAGCGATTGTTTTAATGCGCTTTTAATTTGTGTTTGGTGGGCTAATTACGCATGACTTGCCAGCCGTGTATTTATAGACTGATGGCGATGCCAGGAGGTTACGCGTTCTTTACACTGTAGTAAACGGCAAATATTGCGTGCGGAACTGGCTTCCGGGAACACCTGCACTTGAAGGTCGCAGCCATGTTAAACAACCTGTTGGAGCGGTTACTGCTGTTTCTGAACTCACTGCGTTAGCAGTTGGCAAAATAATGAGTACAGCAAACGTGCCATATTTGAATGGAACGTGAATTAAGAACAGAATGCGACTTTATCCTGGGCACGGGGCACTCTTTTAATAGTTAACAAATTGATATATAAATAGCCTACAAAAGTTTATAACAATATTGAAATCATTTGGAAAAAAGAACGTAAAAAATATGATGCGAATTAAGATTTTATATAATTTTAGTTTTAATTGTGTTTAAACCTGGGGTGCTCAATAAAAGCAGGAAAGGAGAGGTTGAAATCACCTCATATCCTTTCACCCGCTGCGATAAAATCGCGCGTTCACCTGTGGTTACTTAGTTCCAGTAACATCCGAACATCGCTATCATTCTGACGTACATTTGCCCGTCTCGGTAGCGTAGATGGTAGCGTGTCTGCCTCACTTTCAAGAGGTCCCGAGTTCGAATCTCGGTCAGTGTGAGGGTGAGGTTAAGTTTTTTTCCGGGGTTTTCCCTTATCCTTCAAGGCGAATATCGGGTAACTCTAAGCTCCATGGACCCCGGATTCATTTGAGCATCATTTCACCCATTTCATTCATAGTCCGACATGACTTAACGTTGGAGAACGTAAATTACAAATATATATCACGCATAGGAAATAGCATTCGCACTCATAGTTTACTGCCTAGTAACTAATGTTTCTTAGGATGACTTCTGTGGCACAAGTTATGTTTTACAAGGTCTGCAATATATGGTGCAAGAGAGGAAGTGCACAGTCTCAAAAGATAAGCACTCTGATCTTGCTGCGATACTCACTTTTAATATAGTTCATCTTTGAAAAGATTTGTTCACAGATATATTTAGAGACAAAGACTGCCATTAAATTAGATACAAACAAACGTAATCTCTGATAATCGCTGCAGAGCAAACATTTAATTAATTTCCATCCTTCCTTCTCAGAACATTTTACTGTCGTGGAATTTTGCAGTAAAAGTAGTTCCATTTGTAGCTTGTGTGGGGCCTCACTACATGGAAACTTCAAAGGAGTGCAAAATAATTGGATATTTGCCTCAAATTTTTATATCTTCAAATTCCGAAGTGAATGTATCCTGTAGTTGCTTTAGAAGTCCTGCATACTTTTCCAGAAGTATGACGTTTATGGTGAACACGGAACGCAAGCAAGGGAAATGATATAAATCTGGAACTACCAGTTGTCCTCCACACAGTCGCAATTGTGCCATAAATAAGATATTTAATTCATTATCAACTCCCCTCAGAAATACAATTAACCGCGCCTCGTCAGATCTGTCTACCGATTCGTGCAGGGCTAGGGAAAAACATGTTGATGACCTTATTTTGTCCTTGAATTTCCCTTCTAAATCACAATATAATTCTTCTATGGGTCTCGTTACTGTACCTAGAGAGAGAGAGGGAGAGAGAGAGAGAGAGAGAGAGAGAGAGAGAGAGAGAGAGAGAGAGAGAGAGAGACTGACTGACTGACTGACTGACTGACTGACTGACTGACTGACTGACTGACTGACTGACTGACTGACTGACTGACTGACTGACTGACTGACTGACTGACTGACTGACTGACTGACTGACTGACTGACTGACTGACTGACTGACTGACTGACTGACTGACTGACTGACTGACTGACTGACTGACTGACTGACTGACTGACTGACTGACTGACTGACTGACTGACTGACTGACTGACTGACTGACTGACTGACTGACTGACTGACTGACTGACAAAATTCCTTCGCAGCAACTAGCAAGCTTTGCTTGATAAATTCGTCTTCACTAAATGTTTTCATATTTTTTCCAATAAGTCCCGCCAGTTTATAAGAAAGCTGTACCACATTTTTAACATTAGGGTCATATTTAACAGGTGCTTTCATTTCTTCCAGTTTTTGTGATCTGGCTTCAGCTAGAACAAAGATACGATAAACGTTAGTAGCAACGCCTGACTGCTACCTCTGTCTCTCTTTCACTGGTGTGGGGAAAACAACCAGTGTAGGGGAAGGATGCGTGTGCTGCACAATAGAGCACCCCTGGTTTAAACAATGCACTAGTGTATACATCTAAATATTATTCTTTGAACGAAAAAATATATGATTAAAAACAACAAAATTCTGGTGGTATGAAATAGGGCCAAAATGTTTCTGAATAAAATGCAGATTTTAGTGTAAACATTTGAAGGCACCCTTAGTTAAAACATTTGTAGAGAAAGGTCCGGATATGTGCCTCAGAACAATGAAAGTGATAAGACCTTTCAAGATAACGATATGAAGATTTTCAAGAAACTCGTTACACCTAGATTGTGCTTTATATGGAACGTTTTCTGAAAATTTCGATTTTTTTTTTTTTTTCCCAAAAATTCCTCTGGTGAACATTAAGATACTAGATTGAAATTAACCGTTCTTCCTCACTATTCGTGTGTAGGTTACGATTTGGATAGGTAAAGTCAGACAGAAAAATTCAATGACATAGCCGGGATTTGAACAAAATTCTCTCGTAAACTTACTTCTCTCGTAAAACACCACAGCAACTTGAAGTATCGAATTGGCATTTGTGCCATAATTATGCAAGATATCGAGTGCAGTAATAACCTGTTAGTAATGGTAAGAGTTGCATATCATTATTGATATCGGTTTATTGGGAATAATCAATCAAGTGTGTGAAAGAAGACCTTTTGGTAACCTATTGCGGTCGTGTCAAAAGTGTCGAGGCAAATGCGAGTACCCAATTTTGTAAGGTTGTTTGCCGAGCAGTTGGTTTCCTGAAATGATACTTTCAACACAATAAGAGAGAGGGACTAGCAAATCATGTCAATAGTGAATACAATTATGTCTCTATTGAATGGTATCACTGGTCTTGTTGACAATTATTTGAAATTGCATAAATGAACACTACCGTGGTTTAACAGGGCACTCAGAATTTACCGAATAAGTTACGGTTTACAGTCACAGTGGCTAACGAACTGAATTGTCTGGCAGCCACTGATTACAGTATTCATCGCTGCGGGTAAATTATAAGCTTCCATTCTACGAATATGACACGCATTTGGAAGGTCGCTGTTTCAGAGCCCTTGTACTTGCCAATCTGACAAAGGATAGGTAAATATCGGATTGGATATTCAGTATACCTCATAGTTCCACACATGGAAGAATACAAATAGAAATATCACTGTCCAGGAAGGCGATGAGGCGCTTAAGGCTACTTACAAGTTACTGAAGTACAGAGGCCGACATAAGTATTCGAACGTAAACAGATTTATTACTTATATTATTTTAAAGCTACGCAGCGTAAGGATACGTAAATACAACTGGTGCAAAATAAACTTCAGTCTTCCATTAAACATATAAACTCATAAATAGCAATTGAAACTAATTTTCACTACAAGGAGAAATAAAACGGTTACTTTACATCTGGACATAAGTATTCGAACAGAGAACAGCTAGTATTTAGCTATCATCCCCTTTCTTTGAATTACTGCTGATAATCGTTCGTGCATTGTCTGTATGTGTTGTTTAGTGACTGCAGAGTTCATATTTCTCCACTGAAGAATTTCTTTCAGATGATCCTTGCTTCTGATGTGATGCTTCCTCACACGCTCCTCGAGTTCCTTCCAGATGTTCTCTATAGGATTTAAATTTGGAGATTGGGGCAGTGTCTTCAAAGTGTAAGGAGCGTTGTACACGATCCAAAGCCTTACAATTTCAGCGGTATGCTTCGGATCATTGTCCTGCTGGACGTGATAATCATGCCATAATCCCAGCTTCTCTGCACTCTTTTTAAGATTGTTTTCAAGAGTCCTCTTGTATTCAAATTTGGCCATGATCCCATCTATGAACAGCAGTTTCCCTAAGCCAGATGAAGTTATACAGCCCCATGGAATCACACTTCCACCATGTTTCACTGTAGGTACCATGTTCTTAGGTTCCCATTCTGTATTTGGCAGTCTCCACACTTTAAGGCGTCCATCACTCTTGTATAAGCAGAGTTTGCTCTTGTCTTACCAGAGAACCTTATCCCAGAATTCTGTTGGTTTCACCACATACTGTTTAGCCAATTCTATGCGCTTTTTCTTATTCACCTTATTAACATATGGTTTCTTCATAGTAACGCGAGCATTGTACCCAATACTATTTAAAACCCGTTCAACTGTTCTGGTGTGAACCACACTGCCAATATTGCTGAATATAGCTCAAGGCATCCTCTAATCTCAGATGCAGTGACTCTCGGTTTCTGCTTCACCATTTTTATTATTTACCTCCTATCTCTCATGGTGAATTTAGAAAGAGCGCCATTTATAGGTTTATTTACAACAGTATTTGTTTGTTTCAAACGTTGAATTGTGCAGAACACTGTAGTTTTGCTTCTATTAATGGTTTTGGAAATTTCAGAGAGAGGTTTGTTTTGTTTGTACATATTTATCACTATATTCCTGTCACCGTTGTCTCCTTACCTTTACGTCTCATATTAACTGTGAGTTCACAATCGGCTGAATAACTTTGAGCACACTGTCTCGAGGCATAGCATAAACACAACTGATATGTGGTAGGGGCGTGTAGGGTACGACCAACCACCTTTCTCTGTGTTCGATTGGGTACGTTCGAATACAAGTCCTCCAATTGGAGGGGCAATAGAATAAATACAGTACAGATTGTGTAATAAATACATGCAAAGTGATATTTTAAGTATTGTTTCCGAGACATGTGAAGCAATGTGTCAATATCTTCTCGATTCACTTTTGTAGTAATATTCCTACAACCAATAGTTGACATACAGGTTCATTAAAATAAACAGTAACTCATTCGCGAGCTCTTTCTACTACGTTGGGGAAATGGTTCCAGCAAGACACTTTCACAAACAGGCACAATATCTTTCATTAAATAAAATAGCTCAATTTATTTTACTAATACACCACACACCATATTCCAATTTTGAAGTCCCGTATACTTATATTTAACGTTCAGAAGATCGGGGGGAGTCTCGTGCTGCACGTCGGAGAGGACGGTCGTGTTTTACCCGTCTGCCTGTTGCCGTGTCGTTTTCACATAGCACATGGCGTGGTTGTTATTTGTGCTACGTTTACAGTCAAATAGTGCTGGTTTGCGAGTGACTATCCTACATATTTCTACTAGTTTTTATTTGTAATTTCACCAGCTGTCATGGCCTACGCGGCACATGATACTGGCCAGTTAGTTCGCACATCTTTAAATGTGGTTAACAATATGGATATTACCTCCGAATCATCAACATTACAGTCTTCATCGTCAGAACAGATGGAGAGCAGGTCCACACTAGAAATTATGTCATCTTATCCTCCACAAAATCCACAGACTTCGTTTCATCAAGCTTCATCACCTTCTACGAGCTCTGGTATAACTACTGTTCACAGTGTAAGTAAATCAGTTCTTCGGCCACCTCAGCTTCAGCTGACACAGCCAACTCACTCACTCGATTCTAGTGTACCGCATGATGCTAACATGGATATTGACATAGTCAAATTGGGTAATCGCAACAGTCAAGAGCAGCGCTCGCCGCCTTCTCACTGCGAAACTCAAAGTAAACGCCTTTGTATGGCATCATCTTCTGAACAGTCTAATACCTCCCGTTATGCTTACGCTATCCCAACATCCAACCGATTCCATGCCTTATCTAAAAGTTCTGACCAGACAGATTCAGCTCCTAACACCACACCCAAGGAGAAAGTTCCACCAATTTGTGTGCGCAATGTTCAGAATTACCAACTGTTCCTTCAGGATATTAAAAAGTGTGTACTCTCAGATTTTCATACTGAGCTCCGAGGTGCTCTTATCAAAGTGTTTGCCTCTACTTCAACCGATTTCTGCCGTCTGACATCCTATTCTTTAAGTTTCAAGACCATAGCTACTAATACTCTAGTTTATTAACTACTTTACTTTACTTCAATAAATCAAGGGTTTTACACTTTCAGGAACCCAGCTGACAAACTTTTCTCAGTGATTATCCGCAATCTGCCTTGTTCCCTCAGCGATAAGGAAATTTATGATGAACTCATCGCCCTTAACTTTCCTGTCAAAAAGGTTACACGTCTGCTAGGAAGAAACAAACAACCTATTCCGATATGTGCCATTGAGCTAGAAAATACCGACGGAGGTAGGGAAATACTTAACCTCACACGTTTATGTAGTGTTGTGTCAGTTGAACACAGACGTCGTAACACCGACCTGCCGCAGTGCACTCGATGTCAGCAATATGGCCACACCAAAAATTACTGTCAGCTGACTCCTCGCTGTGTACGATGTACTGGTGATCACCATTTCTCTAAGTGCAGTAACTTACCTACTACGCCTGCTCAATGTGTCAACTGTGGTCAAGATCACCCGGCCAATTATCGGGGTTGCCCCCATTATCTGGAATTGAAACAACGCATCTCCCAGCGACCTCGAGGACAAGGTGCTCTCCGTCTAGCAGCAGCTTCTCATATGCGACCAGGTCAGCAACCCCAACCAATACACCCGCAGCAGTTATCACAACACTCCCAATCCCGGCAACCTCGCCCGCATCAGTCTCCGCAACAAGAATCACCTCCTACCTCGGAACAGCGTTCCTATTCTCAGGCAGTGAGGTCCTCTGCTGCTGCTGCTGCTTCTTCTTCTACTTCTTCCTCTCCTCGTCATCAACCTTGTTCTTCGTCTTCTCCCCCTTCACTAAATCAGGAATCTAGCGCATCGTCTTCCTTCTGGTCGTTTCTCACTGACCTCATTAGCAAATTTTGTTCGCTATTCCGCGTCTTTGTTACCCCGTTTCTGCCACAATTAACCGAATATGCTCGCTCACTCTTCTTCTCTCAAGTACCTCATGATGGCAACCCGTAATCTGCTAACTCTTAGACGGCTCACTCTTCTAAATTGGAATTCTAATGGACTACGCGCTAAACGCGCTTTCATTCATTTTCTTACGATGCATAATATTGACATCGCCTGTATCAGTGAGACTCACTTACTCCCTAACGAAACCTTTACTGTTCCTGGATACACAGTCCATCGACAGGATTGGATTGCTCCAACAGCATCTGGAGGTGTAGCTATTGTGATCCGACGTAACATTACTCACCACTCTATATTTTTACCTGGCGTTCCCGACCTTGAAGTGGTAGGAATTAAACTCCCTACAACCGATGGTAATGATCTCACTGTTATCAGCGCCTATAAGTGTCCTAACCGGAAACTAAATACTACTTATTTCTCCCTGCTTTTTCCTGCCAACAGCAGCACCCTTGTTCTCGGAGATCTAAACTGCAAACACTCGTCATGGGGCTGCCACTCTACTAATCCCAATGGCCGACGCCTTTACCACATATTGAACACCTGCGGCTTATCCGTCTTGGCGCCTACAGATCCCACGTATTATCCTACCAATCCTCTTAATACTCCTGACATTCTCGACATTGGCATTCACAAGAATCTCCCTCTTCCAGCGTATATGTCTACACTAGCGGAACTTGACTCTGACCACTGCCCGGTCTTAATTACCTTTCAACTCACTCCGAACATATTTCCCTCAGCACCACGACTTATTAATGGCTATGTACAATGGGATAAGTTCCATGCTCAGTTGGATTCAGCGCTCCACACTTACTCACTTAGCTCTGAAGCTGACATAGAGGCTGCCATTAAACACCTTACAGACACTATATGCCACTGTGTGCGAAATTCAACTACCTGCTTCAAGCGGACTCCTATTGCTTCTTCCTTACCTGCGCCCATTCTTCAGCTTATACATGAAAAACACAGGATCCGACGTCAGTGGCAAAGGGAACGCCGACCTTGGCTGCGTAGGAAGCTTAATGGATTGAACCGGCTAGTAAAAGTCGAATTGGACCGTCATCGCCTTGAGACCTACAAACGACAACTGGCGAGCATCTCTCCGCATGACCACGCTCTGGGATGCCACTCGATGACTTCTGCGAGAGCCAACTATTATACCAGCTCTGCGTACCACTGACACTCTTGTTACGGAGGTCAAAGCTAAATGTGAAGTTCTTGCAGACCACTTTGAAGGCACGTTCACACCAAACGCACCTCATGCCACCACCCCAAGTATAGAACAGCGGCTTGACGCTTTTCGACACCAACCAACTGTTCCCTGCAGAATCTCTTTCACTAGTCCTGCTGAACTTTGGCATTTAATTCGCTCTCTTGCTCTTAAGAAATCACCGGGACACGACTTGATTCCCAATATTGTGTTAAAAAACCTGACAAAGAAGGCCCTGGCACATTTGTCTTCAATCCTGAACGCTTGTCTTCGACTTGGCTTTTTTCCTCACACCTGGAAATTGGCTCAAATCATTGTGTTTCACAAACCTAATAAACCTAAAAATCTCCCCGACAGCTATCGTCCGATAAGTTTGCTGCCTACCTTGTCCAAACTCTTTGAAAAGGTTCTCCTTCACCGTCTCCTTAAATATACCACTGAAAACCATATCATTCCACCCTTCCAATTTGGATTTCGTTCTAGACATTCTACCTCTCACCAACTACTACGTTTAACACAAACAGTAATTCATGGTTTTGAGCAACGAAAGCACACAACCGCCCTGTTCCTCGACGTAGCACATGCCTTTGATAAAGTTTGGCATGAGGGGTTAATCTTCAAACTGTATAGCATTGGACTTCCACAGTATCTGCTCACTACCATTTGTAGTTTTCTATCAGATCGCACATTTACTGTTCGCATTGGTGGCATGGAGTCATCTCAGCGCCATATTACAGCAGGAGTTCCTCAGGGATCCATATTGGCGCCAATCTTATTTAGTATCTATACCTATGATCTTCCTGACTTGGCCCCTACCTCCATAGCCTTATACGCTGATGATACTGTTTTATATCATTCCGGCACAGATCTCCCTACAACTATTCACACGCTACAAACCTCTCTTGACTGCCTCGTTGAATGGTTCGATACTTGGCGCATACGTCTAAACACTCAAAAGACCGCAGCTAAGATTTTTAGCTTACGTCGCATCTCCAACTCTCCCGAATTGCATATTAAGCATGAATCAATTCCCTGGTTACCTCCTACCATCTCCGTCAAATACCTTGGAGTAATGCTGGACACTAGACTTACTTGGCGAGCCCATATTGATCGACTCATCTCGTTGGCATCAGGACGACTTTCAAAACTTGGCCCGCTACTTCACAGACACACTCCTCTTGGGATTGAATGCTCTCTGCTTCTCTACAAATCTCTTGTCCGGCCACTTATCACATATGCTTCCCAGGTATGGGGTTCGGCTAGCAACACTCATCTCCGAAGGCTACAGGTCCTGCAAAATCGATTTATGCGCATCGCCACGGATGCCCCTTGGTACGTAAGAAATCAACAACTGCATAAAGAACTTGGTCTCCTTCCTCTTCACCAGTATATACGTCAGATCGCCTCCCGCTTCTTTTCAAACCTGCCAGATGTTCCAGGAGCTGTGATGTACGACATCGGCGTACGAACCCGCCAGCCCATGCGCCTGAAGACACGACTCCCACAGGATCTCCTCCTTAGTGACTCTGATTGAAAAAACTATGAATATTGTTTCACAATGACTGTTGTTCTTATCTCTTTGATTACTTGTTTGTTTTAATTAACTTCTTTTTCTCTTGTTTCACAGTGTTAAGAAGATAATAGGAGCCAACTTTGTTTTCCTTACATGTTATTATATAGTTCATAGAGATTCAATTAGCCAACAAGGATCTGTAAAGCATGTACTGCTGATCGATCATTGAATAAAATAAAAAAAAAAAAAAAAAAAAAAAGAAGATCGGGTGAGGAGATGAAGGAGAAGGCAGGGAGGAAGAAATAATAGATGCAATGGTTTAAATATCCTAAAATATTAACACAGTGATTGAGACATTCAATGTAAACAAAAGTAATGTCTACCTATTCTGTTGAAGGAAATGCAGTAATACAATAATTTTTGTAAACGTAATCTCTCTTATCGGACGTATAATAAGTCAGATCCATTCTGATAGTTAAAACGTGTATATCAGGAATCGTAAAAACCAATACATTCTTATGTACTTAAACTGTGACAAAAATAACACTGAAATATGGAATTTTGTCAGCATTTTGTTATGACATTTAATGTTCAAAGAGCTGTACAGTAGAATTTCTAACGTTGCCAACTACGGTACCAGATGCTGTATTTTTTTTTTTTTTTTTTTTTTTTTTTAATTTATGTTACTCTCTTTTAAGTGCTGCATGGAAACTGTTGCCAATCATTGCTGTACATAATTTGCTTTCTCAATCATCAGTAACAAGTGATAAGATTTGGGATATCCAGACTTTTACAGTTATTCATTTGTAGTATTTCCCACATCTGACATTAGGCGGTAACAACTCACTTATTCATTTGTAGTATTTCCCACATCTGACAATAGGCGGTACCAACTCACTTTGTTAATGTAATCATAGTGAGAATGAAGTCGATTATATCCAAAATAAATGTAACAAAACTGCCTAACATGACGTTAACTAGAGGTTTTGGCATAATATATCGTTATTAGCAGATCTATTTTTTTTTCAAACATGTTTAGTGCTTGGAATGAAATTAACGATTTTCTTCTATAGAATTCTCAATCAGAAGTTAGACTTGATCGTAAGCATATTTTTTCAAGACTTCAACTTGCTCGCAGTATAATATCCAGCCATTCGCTGTAAATCATTAGTAATGTGATAATTTGGAGTTGAAATCAGAAGCTGTTACAGCTCATGTCCGCCGGGAAGAACAGGATTTTCAGGTTCATCAGTTGAGTGGTTTCCGATCTCTCTCTCTCTCTCTCTCTCTCTCTCTCTCTCTCTCTCTCTCTCTCTCTCTCTCTCTCTCTCTCTCTCTCTCTCTCTCTCTCTCTCACACACACACACATATGCAAATACATTATCTTTTTTTGTAATTTACGTTCTCCAACGTTAAGTCATCGGACGTTGAATGAAATGGGTGAAATTATGCTCAAATGAGTCCGGGCTCCATGGAGCTCAGAGTTACCCGACATTCGTCTTTCAGCGTAAGGGAAAACCCCGGAAAAGCCTTATCCAGGCAACTTACCCTGACCGAGATTCGAACTCAGGACCTCTTGAACTTGAGGCAGATACGCTACCATCGACGCTACCGAGGCGGGCACATTCTCTGTTCATAACATTTTATAGAATTAATAAACAATATCAACAGCCTATTTTCTTAATTGAGCACATTTTGACAAACATATTGGTTTCAACTATGGTATTTCAAAAACAACCTTTACAGAGTTTGCTTCGTTTTCCTTCCACATTCAAATTAAATGAATGAGTCCTCTTTCGAAGCTGTCGTTTCTCTATGTGGTCCATTCTTAATCTTTTAATTTGAATCACTGAGGTTAGCAACAAATCCACGTCTTATTAAGGTCACCAAGTTTAAAATACTAATTAAATATTGCTTATCTGTTATCCTCTATGATACGGAAATTATAACTTCATTAAGTACGATAATTAGCGACGGCTGGTTTTCAGGCAAATTCGTGGAAGTAGTTCGAACGGTTACACTAGTGAAAACGGAAGGTAGCTATTCAAGGTAGTCAGATTAGGTATGGCAGGCTAGTTTGGGATTAGGATTTCTTAAGAAATTTATAGACGGACTCTTGAGTTGTAAAGCAGCAGAAAATTGCAAATATGGTGGCAACATCGGATTAGAAGCTAATAGTGGGGGACTTAGAGCCAAGGAGGATGTTATTAGGATAATTTGTAGCTTAATAGCACATTCTGGACATAATCCAAGACACTTCTGGTCTGATCGCTGATGGGACATGACTGATTAGGCGCCATTCTTGCCTCAATGGCAGAGCCGTGTGTTATCGCCTGGTAGAGGAATCAAATACTTTAACACCGGACATTCGTGCAGTAGTTTCCATTGGTTGGCAACTTCTCCTCTTGGCTAAAGTGTAGACTGTTTGTTAGTAGTTTCGAAGTCAGAACCAATGTCATCCTTTCATTGAGTAATATATGTACACCCACACATACCCTGAGATAGCTTTCTCATAGGCTGAACAGATAGCCGGACTTAACATCAAGACCTCGTGAAGCGACATTGCTTCCAGTTGGCGCAGCTTAGCGAAGTAAACATTATTGTTCCACCTGTAAGCTTTGTACTTTATCCTATAATTTTTTAATGCTTTAATTTCTCTTTGTCTTTCCTGTTCTCCTTTCGGTGATACAGGTCTTCCCGGTACTTCGTTTTCCCTTTGCTTTCTGCAGGCTCTGGGGTTCATCTTTCGGGGCCCAATTAAGGACCCACTTGCGGTTCCTTGATTTGAATTTTGATCTTAGTATTGTCACATCGTCGTTATCATGGCCTTTAGACAGTTTTCGTCGCCCTTTTTGTTTGCAGTGGGAGGTGCCGCAGAAATCCACCTCCCTTCGGCGGGCAGTGGTTGACGTCACGAGGCATGGAACGGGCTATTCTGCTATTGCGTAGATACCGTTCGAGACTTTTCCAATACGCTGTAGAAAGTAATTCGAGAAGGATCCATCACCAGAAGCTTCTAGCCCGGTAGGTGTATAAAGCCGATGCGAAGTCTGGAGAAGAGAGTAGTGAGAGCTTTAGAGTTTGTATTTCGAACGACATTTGGCGAGTGGGCCTCAGTGCTATGGAGTCGGCGCCGTGAAGCAATTCACAAATTAGTCGGTCAGTTGATCTGTGCAGAGAAGTAAGGTACGTTCAAGCTGCGTGCTGAGCAGTCGGCAGGACGTGGGACGGTGCAGGAAGCAGTTCACTTATCAGTAAATGTTGCTCCGTTGTGAGGTATCGGTGGGTAGTGGAACAGACAACGAAGCAATTTTCGTGCAAAAATTGCACCTATGTTCAGAACCGGCATGTAGTGCCGTGTAAGGGGTAGACTTGTATGTAGGTCAGAAATATTACTATTAGCAGCACAAATTGGTGCGTGCTACAGAGACTTTAAGAAACATTAAAGTGACTCTGTAAAAGAGGTGATTGTAATACCTCTTTCCGATTCGCATTCTGGAATGCTTGTGGTCTGGATGGTCAGGGGAGTGAACTTCTGCACTTTGCTCGGGAGTACGCTCTAGATGCCATCCTCGTCTGTGAAACGCATCTGCGTCCAGATTCCCGTTTCCGAGTCCCGGGCTTTACTTGTTACCGCACGGACCGCCAAGGGCGACCTGGCGGAGGCACGGCGGTGCTCGTGAGGCAAAATGTGGTCAACAGACCTTTTCAACTTCCTCCTTTTCAATCCTTAGAGGCTACGGCAGTGTGTCTAGACCTCGGCGGATCGGAAGTCATGCTGGTATCCATTTACCATCCTCCGGGTAGATTATTCGTAAGGAACGACTACCAATCCATCCTAGCTCTGCACCCTAGGGTTATCATGGCGGGCGACTTCAATGCCAAGCATGAGCGTTGGCATTGCAGACGCCGAGATGCAAGAGGCAACGAAATAATCCGCCTTATAGATGCGGACCCACAACTACAAGTACAGGGTCCCTGGCAACCCACTCACCACCCGCGAGGTGGAGGGCTGGCTTCGGTCATCGACTTCGCTATCACCAAGCATTTCCCATTTCACCTCACTCTCACCTCACTAAACGCACTCCATTCAGATCATAATCCAGTATTGACAGAGATCAATACTAGGGTTGCCAGTCATGACCTCTCGATTCAAACACGAGAGGTCGACTGGGAAGGCGTAAGGAACTGCCTCCGCACCTCCATACCATCAAACCCCAGGATTCAGAGCATCCGCACCCTCGAGGCTGCGGTCTCATCTTTCACCTCCATAGTCACGCGAACTGCCAATAATCTGACAGTTTATGCTGACGCTCCTTTACACCCGGATATCCTTCCCCTGGCTATCGTCCTACTGATCCGCCGCTCTTGGGTGGCAAGGAGACTCTACCAGCGTCACCGCACGCCGCATAATCGCGCGCTACTTAGACGACTTCGTCGTCAGGTCAGTGTTCGCCTACGGGAGCACAGAGTGCGAGCGTGGGAGGACACAATGGCCAGGTTGCGTGTAGAGGAAGGCGACGTATGGAGGATTGCAAAGACTCTCAGAAACCGCCGAGGTCAATACCACTCCCCATTGCAGGGTACACGGGGTCTGGCCTATGATCCTAAATCCAAGGCAGATGTATTTGCGGATTACCTTGAGCGTACAATGTGCCCCAGAGAAAACCCTCAGGACGATATCTTTTCGGAACGTGTCCGAAGGGAGGTACGTCGATATTTTCGCCGACCCCCGGAGGATGCGGACCGACTACCCATAGTCCGTCCTAGTGAAGTCCAAGGCGCTCTGCAGCGACTCAAACCTAAGAAGGCGGCGGGACCTGATGGGCTTACCCCACTCATGCTCCGTCATCTTCCTTTCAACGCCGTGCTGTTCTTGACAAAGGTCTTCAATATGTGCCTAGCTCTCGGTCACTTTCCACGCGAGTGGAGGGAGGCCAGAGTGATCTGCATATTGAAGCCAAGAAAGGACCCGGTGCACCCTTCCAGTTACCGTTCCATTAGTCTGCTATCCACGCTCTCGAAAGTCCTCGAGAGGATAATTCTCACCCGTTTGTCCCCAGTATTGGGTGACATTCAAGCCACACCTGCTTATCAATTTGGATTTCGTCCGGGGCACTCGACAGTCCAACAGCTGCTGCGAGTCGTGGAGACGGCTGCCCTGGGTTTCCAGGAACAGGCGTTCACGGCAGCAGTGTCTTTGGACGTCGAGAAGGCTTTCTCTACAACCTGGCACACCGGACTCCTTCACAAGCTTATCCACCTGGGCCTACCAAACCAATTAATCAACATCTTACACAGCTTTCTAAATCATCGCACTTTTAAGGTCACAGTTGCGGGGAAAACATCTACTCTCAGACCCGTGAGAGGCGGAGTCCCTGAAGGCTCTGTATTATCTCCCACACTATTTAGTGTATACATGGCAGACTTCCCAACCGAGCCGCGCGTCGAAATGGCACAATATGCTGACAACGTGCTGCTTTTCTGCAAAGACAGACATATTCGCAGAGCCTTCAACCCAATACAAAGACACCTCCGTCTCACACAATAGTGGTGCAGGCGTTGGCTGATGTCCGTTAACCCGGACAAAAGCCACGCTATTCTATTCACCAAGCGCCACACCCCCGCAGATTGCCCGAATTTCCATTTTAGAGGCCGAAGAATAGAATGGGTACGCTCTATCAAATACCTGGGAGTAGAGCTAGACAAGGGTCTGACTTTCCGTCGACACATCAGGGAACTCTCGGCGAGGGTTCAGGGAGCTATTGCATCCCTGTATCCTATGCTGGGTTCTCGATCGATGCCAGTCCGCGTAAAGCTATACCTTTTTCGAGCTCTTATAGTCCCGTTGATGCTATATGCCTGCGAGGTCTGGGGCATGGCCGCAGATTCCTGGCTGGCATATCTTCAACGTGCTCAGAATAGAGGACTTAGGTCCATCTATTCAGTAGGCCGATTCTTCCCAGTAAGGTTCCTCCATGAAGCCTCGGGTCTTCCATACGTGGAAGATGAAATTAGACGCCGGGCTACCAAATTATACGTACAGTTACCCTTGCACAGTAGTGCCCTGGTTCGGTCTCTTGGTGATTATGATCCCACAAGACGTCGTCGCCGACTATTCCGGGTCCCCCGCATGGCTTGCGGGCATCCGAGGTAACCACGGAGCATTTCCAGCAGCAGCAAAAGCTGAGCTCCCATAATCTACCAAGAGTTGTTGGTCTCAAAATCAAACAAAAATTCAGTCAAAAATTCAGTCAAAATTAATTTCAAACTAAAATAAAATAAAATAATTCCATCTACGCCAGGGTGCTAGTGATAGCATTCTATCCTTTTAGAGGAGTCAATAGACTACCTCATATGCATTCCACCATCCTCAAATAAAAACAGTCATCCTAACCCATCCCGAAAAGAAAATCCTATCTGTAGTTAAACCCTATCCTGGGTGGGCACACAGCAACAATCTTCAGGCTAACACAAGCCTACCAGTATCTGCGAGCGAGCGAGGTGATTGTAAGTTAGCAGTGTGCTAACGATTTTAGTGACAATAAAGCAGTTTAAGACCATTGTTGTGTTTTAGTTACTATCTGAAACTGGTGAAAGGATGATATTAAAACCCATGCTCCTAAACTAAGTAGATTTGAATATAATTATTATATTAGAACTAAGTGTCCATTTTGGAATAACAGATTAAGAAACGTAGTATTATTTTTACTATTTATTCAGATATTCACTAAACCCCACCTCCAAAGTAAAATGATCTGTTCACCCTGAACAGTTGCAGAAAACTGCCCATTTCTTTCACAACACGTTTGTTCTTTCTTTATTTTTTTGATTTAAGTCCTCCAACGTTGTCATTTCAGACGATGAATGAAATGGGTGAAAACATGCTCAAATGAATCCAGAGTCCATAGAGCTTAGAGTTGCCAGACATTCAATTTTCAGGTCTGGACCTCTTGAACGTGAGGCAGACACGCTACCATCTACGCTACCGATGCGTTCTTGGTTGGAGTAGTTTCATCATCAGAACCACCTCCATTACGATTAAAGTCGGGTTTTTTGGAGAACCACCAGAGTTCAAATCAATGTATACCGATGTATCTAAAAAGTAATTTAATTTACTGTATATTTTATCAATGCATTCAATAAAAATGGTTTTCAAGCTTCAAAATTAAGCGATTTGGTCGCAACATTCATGTGTACGCTCTTCATATTATGCTTGTAAAATGTATCACATAATGATGTTCAACAGTTTCTTGAATATTTTTTAACATTAATTAAAACTTCGCCCTAAACGACCTACTTTACTTTATTTGTCTAGAGACCTTAACCTGAAATGATTTCCTCCCTTGTGGCCTACATTAATCAAATGATGTATTGAGTCGCCATCTCAATTACGTCTATAAATTTTACACACATTCGCCTTTAGGTGAGTGCGATAATGAATTCACTCTGTTGGAGCTGTAATTCATTACCGAACGTACCGAAGTCATTTTATTTCCAGACTTGGTCATCCAATTGTTTTACAGAGATTGAGTTACGTTATAAATATCTTGTTTATTAATAATTAACCGTTATCATAATGAAAGGAAATGGCCAAAAGTAGTACGTAGATATAAGTTCTGTTGTCGGAAAGAGTCGCCTCTATTCGCAGAAGCGCGTATCCTGAAGGCCTGTGTTATCGAAATTTGACCAAAGTTATACAGAACCGTCTCTACAAACACCTAATGTCGTTGTGCTATATAATCTGCCTCTAATTCTCTCTTCCCCATATGTTTACAACAGGATCGTGTAATTTGAGACATTCTGTTAGAGGGGATTTCTGCAAACTGCCTCCCTGTTTCATATGAGCAAGTATAAATATTGTCTCATAAGTAATGTTTTTTTTTTTTTTTTTAAGAAAAAGCTATTTAAAATGTGTTCTGAAAAGCTAAGTATAGGCCATTAGATTTTATGATCTTGAGCCATCGTTCAGCGAGGTTTATTATTCCAGGATGGTGCCAGTCTCTGGTTTTTGATGCGAAGAATTCGGTCACACCCACTTGCACTGTTTCAATGTTGGCAAAATCTCTTCCACGCAGAAAGTGGGCCATGGACCGAAAAAGATGTGATGGTGCGAGATCAGGGCTGTAGGCTGGGTGTGGTAGCAGTTAGATTCCTCCCAATTCCTTAACTTTTTCCATGGTTGTTCCTGCAGTATGTGGTGTTGCATTATCCTGTTGCAATAGAACTATTTCGGTTAACTAATGCTTGACGTCTCCATCTCAAAATTTCATGAACTCGTTCCAGTAATTGACAGTAAAGATCCGCATCAATCGCCTGCCCGTTTGGAACAAACTCTCAGTGAATCACACCTTCAAAATTCCATCAGACACACCTTGCCTTACCTCCATACGTTGGCCAGTGCAATGCAGTGCAGCTTGCGCTATGGAGGAGAGGAGAGGCGGCCTAAAATGACGGTAGAGGGGAACGCTGAAGGGCTTCAGTTTTGGTAAATCACGCCTCCATCTGCATTTTGTTCGCGGTTTACCTTCTAATTACATTTGATATAATTTTCTCGTTTAAGAAAACCAAAAGCAGGGACGGTCGGTGAGGCATTGTATTGGCGGAGCCATAAATAAATGAATGACTAAATAAATACATAAATAAAACAAACAAATGAATGAATAAATAAATAATAAAGGAATTAATAAATAGAAAATAAATAAGGGCTGTTAAAATATAAATGTGTACCAATTTGGAACGATTTAGGTAATCTTATCAATAATCCATCCTATTTTATAATATACTGTACCAAACAGAACGTACAGGAAAACGGAAATCGGTATTTATTACATCCGTACTCTTGTTACGCACAGGTGTAACGAGCACAGTAAAAGTTTGATAATGCAATTCATGGGGAATGTGATATGAAGCGTTCGTGTACGATTTCGCGACAGAGACAGGTATATTAAGTCCCGTGCTTTACTGCACTCTAGCGGATAAAACGTAAGTTATGCGCCAGAGAAATCTCGGCACTACCTGCTCCCATAAGAAGCCGTGTATAAGCAGACATCCTAACCCTTAACACAGGCGCTTATGAGCGTAGATGGCGCCGTTCTGGAATCGGCACCAAGCTACGGAAAACAACCAAGAGAGAGCGCTTGCGTTTAACGCACCTATTCACACGAGGGAGCACATACACAGAAACATTCTTTTTTTTTTGTGCAATTCCTATACACTTCCCTTTCTTTCGTTTTCATACAGATGGTGCCATGGCACAGCGGCACTACCTCAGGTGGCCACGCCGTGGCTCAGTGGTTAGACCGCTTGGCTCTCACCAAGGCGGCCCGGGTTCGATCCCAGGCGACCGCAAAGTGAGATTTGTGGTGGACAACACGGCGTTGGGGCGGGTTTTCTCCGGGACCTCCGGTTTCCCCCGCCATCTCATTCCACCGGTGCTCCATCTTCATCTCATGCATCATCAGTGTCACCGCCTGCGGTGCCGTATGTAGTAAAAGCGGGCGTTAAACACTACACATTTCACTACCTCAGGAGCCGTCCCTGTCCAAAAGTATAAATTTCCGTTTCCTAGATATCAAGAATATACAGCAAAGACGTATTTAATGGGTGGGGCGAAAGTTCTTTTCTGTTACCAAAGAAGCAATGACATTTTGGTTAGGAATGCAATCGCAAATGTTGTGGCCAAAACCTGGCCGAGAGGAAAGTACTTCATAAAGGGATCTTAATTTTTCCAAACGGAAACTTAAGGTAAGCTGACAACATGGAAACTTTCATAGATTGATTTCTTTGGTCATATCTTTTGATGTCAAGATAATAACAATTTTACCAGTTTTTGCTGCTTCTGTAGAAGGTTTTCCAGAAAGACAGTTAAAGACCCCTTGATGTCAATGCTCCGCGACATTCAAATGTTGAATTAAAGTTTTGGATATATTTACTAATGCTCAAAGATTAAACATGCTTATTTCTTTGTTTAGTTTAACTATCCTAATGTTCTTGTAGATCTGTTTTTAATTACATTCACTTTCTAGTCATTCTTACTCATTTCATTTCAACCCACCCAAATAATTTCCTGCACATTCTGTTTTTTTATTGTTATTTTACAGTCAGGTTTTTTCCCATCTAAGGCCTTTTTAAACGTTTTTGTTGCCTACATAGCTTGTGTGTGTAATTGACAGTGAAAGTACGTATCCGCTTCACCACACACTGGACATTTTCCTATCTCTGTCAAAATCTAATGCCTTTCAAATTTCTCACTTTATCACTTATCTATAGGTACTTTTCCCTTCCATACTTTGTAGGAATCAGTACATTTATAATCAGACACGTCACACAGGAAGTAGACATTTCCGCCAGAACATAAAACCTGTACTTAGTGTCCGAACGTATTACTCTGTGGTGGCAGTTTCATTTAAAAGTGTTCCAAATAACATTAATGCTCTCAATCCGCAGCTGGTTGGCAATGTCCCTCAGCTCCTGCAAGGTGCGAGATTCGGGCTTATGATAGTCAGCCAAGTGTTACAAAATTTTGTACAGTTAGTAATTTTCACTATACACCCGATATATAGTATCGCAGCGTGCTTGCAGCCACTTCTTTCAAATCAGAACTTGAGTTTCTTTACATTTAGTAGTATTCTGAATGAACAGTGGCTTAATTTGCGTAGTAGAGTGCCTCTCTACTGTGTGAATTGTATGGACATGGTTTTGGATCAGAACCTCAAATTGCCGGGAAACATACCAAAATTTATTAATCGTACTACCGATTGTATAAAGGTAAATTCCTTTCGGAGTATTTGATGAAATCCTTTGGTAAAGCGTGAGTTGACATTCTGTTCAGAAACAAGTCGGACCCGGCAGTTAATCGATAGCTGCCGTTGTTGGTGCTAGGCAAATAAGCGAGCGATCTGCTGCCGGTGGTGACGTCAGTGTATGATAACGACCCCTGATGGACCTTGACGACTGACTGCCTGCCTTCTTACGCAACTCACTTCCAAGGTATTATACCAGCTCTATGTGGGCCGTGGGGTGCCAGAACGGTAAACACCGAGAAGCAGTAAGAACTGGGTTACATTAGTGCAAGTTCACTAGGCATCCTCGATGTAACATATGGTTACAGTTATTGGAGCCTTGTAAGTGCCCTATATACCTAAACGATTGGCTAATTGACGAGCAGCTTAAGCCACCTCTGATGCCACACACCAAAATGTATTTCACTGAAAAGGTTAAATGCATTGGTTTTTCCACTCGATCAGATGAAAACCAAAACGATTTTGATGTTGTGGGGCATATTATCACTTTCAGTTCTGAATTATGAATTTACAAGTTTCCTGTCAAATATTTCAGAATGTGGAAGCATGTCTGACACAGTCTTTATTTGCACAAATATGACAAACACTGTTTGAAGATGTCTGAGATGAATGAAAAACTAAAATTTGTCAGTGGGTAAACCAAAATTTGATATGGTTAATTTAAATTTATGCCTTTATAATTGGTTTACACTTAATTTTGAGAATAAAAGTTGTTCCATAATAAGCTTGTCATTACATTATATTTATTTTGCATTTTTTAACAAACGAAATATAATTGGAATGTAAAAGTCAAATTTCTCAGTTTATCAGCATTTTCATAGTATTCTACAAACTGTTTATCCAAGACCTTTTCTTAAAATAGAGGATGTTTCAAAATTCACTCGAAAAAAACTTTAAGGAGTTATGTGAGTGTTGGGGGAACAATTTGAGATAGGACACTTATGGTCCCTGAGTATATAATTTTGTGCAATAAATTTGAGACAGCATATCACTGATACCACCTCAATGGTATAATGAAGCATTTGCCACACAGTGGTAATTGAACAGTTTCTCAAACCAGAGCCACTACGTTCCAAGCTCAAGCCTCGCTTTCCCCCCCCCCTCCTTTTTTTTATCTTATTTTCTTTCTTCAAATTATTGATTGTGAAGGATATGCAATACCGCACTGCTTTATTTGCTATTACCAAACTTGTTAAGTTCTTCTGGTTGCCGTCCAGCTGCTCTAACCCTTGAGCTACAATGGCCAACTTGCCGACATTACATTAAATTCTCCAGTTGTCTCACGTGTTTATGAGAACTCCTAAGCGGTTTACCGGGAAAAACACGAGTCAGTTGGAGAATTTAATGTCATGTCGGCACGTTGGCCATAGTAGCTCAAGGGTTAGAGCGGCTGGACGGCAACTAGAAGATCCGTGGTTCAAATTCCGGCTGTGGCATTGAATTTTTCGGCCTGACTATCTTTTCATATGTTCTGACTTTTCTTGAAATTGCCTTTTAAGGATTCTTTGTTCTGAGTGCCTTTTGCATAACTGCTAAATTTGAGATGGACAAAATCTTACCAAAACCCTCCCCCCAGAAAATAAAAAAGAAAACAAAGAAATTGATTTTGCCAATACACAGTTTGTAATCTTTTTATATGCTTTGTTACTCGTTTTAATTTTGAAGTACTTAACATTGCTTGCAGTGGTTAATTATTTGTTTCTTCTTGTAGTCATACAAAGAACATGACATTTTAGAACATATTACTGATACACCTCTTAAAAATCTGGCTATTGCTTTAGTCTTCTATATGCTTATAACTACAATGAATTTTATGACAAAGCAATAATATAAGTAAAATTAATGTGGTGACATTGTAGAAGTAAACATAGTTTTCATAGTGTAGTATTAAGCAGCAAGGCAATTCTCTTTTGTAAGTGCAACACATCTGTTCGATAAATTAGTAATGTACACACCAATAAAGTAAATGTTTTATGAGAGACCTCATAATGTGAAATGTGTATTGATTTTTGCAATTATTAGACTTTATATGTTCAATTTTTGTGTCATACGTAAATTAAGCTGTTACATGATTAGAAGGAAAGCTTTTCTGTGGTGGTGGTGATGATGATGATAAATTGAGTTTTTATTTAGGGATGCTCTTGAATTGCAATAGTTTTCAGCATCCCACTCTATATTGTGCATGAATAATTGCTTAATTTTCTAAATAGTTTAGGTTCTTTCACAAGCCACAAATCTGACATGGGACAACTGGCTTTAGTTTGCTTCCAAAGGAAGCCATAATAAGAATTTTTACACCCAAAAGAATACTTCACCCTCTGCCAGGTTTGATCTTGCAACCTTGAGAACCAGAGGCCAGCATGTTACCCCTAGGCCACAGACTTATTCGCAGATGATGATGATGATGATGATGATTATTATTATTATTATTATTATTATTATTATTATTATTATTATTATTATTATTATTATTATTATTATTATTATTATTATTATTATTATTATTATTATTATTATTATTATTATTATTATTATTATTATTATTATTATTATTATTATTATTATTTTGATTGATTGATTAGGATGACAATGGCAACGGGTAATTTCTCTTTGAAACAATTTGTTCTGATAAAGTTGTATGTAACACTATTGGAAATCTCTTAGACTTCTCTCTTTCCTCCATACATCATTAGCAATGTACTTTTAAAAATTGCATTAGTCTTTTTGGTTTCTGAAAGGAATATCGATTTGGAGTGATAATGTACGTAAGAGTAATTTAAATTGTGTTTTACTCTACAGGAGCAATGAAGCTGACTGTAGCACCAACCACTGTTCCTTCCCGAACCCATCGCAAGGTGATGAGAGCGTTAGCTACTAAGAGAGCAGCTGCAGGTCAACAACGCATTAACTCAGGTGAGTTCTCCTTGAAAGCTGATCAAGAATGCTGACAAAAGTTATAAGAATAGAATATAAGTGTGTTTCCTTAGTCTAGAATTAGGGGAAGGGGGGGGGGGGAAATAATAGGAGCATTGCATCCAATGAGCTATGGTATCAAGAACAAAGTATATATAATTTAATTTTAAAAACACTTATTCACAATGTGGGCATCATAAGGCTGTATTTATTCTTTTCATCATAGATTGTTGCATCTATAAGCTTGTTTACAGCACTGGATCACTTAAGTTTTTTTATGAAATAGATCTTAAACTTCAATAATTTTTCTGAATTACGTATGTTTATTTGCAATTACATTATTTAGAGTACTGTAGCATTTATTATTTAAACCTCTCTCTCCTTTTCTTTTATATAATAAATCTTGCATAGTGATGTTTCTGTTTGTGCATCTAAATCTATATGCTCCTTACTCTTTGTATCTTAGAAAGATTAAAATTGAGGACTATTTTATTAGTTTCCCTTATATATAACCTGAAAACACATTTTCACCTTTTGTCTGAAAATTTGCCTTAGTTAATTTTTTTCAAATTCTGCACCTTGTAATTTTTTTTTTTTTTTTTTTTTTTTTTTTTTTTTTTTTTTTTTTTTTTTTTTTTTTTAAGTGTTCTTAGTGGAACATCAAAATATTAAGTTCTGTAAGTGTTAAAATAGGTTTTAAACTCCATTTAGTTCTAGAGTTAATGCTTGATGGATATAGGCATTCAAAGAAGAAATTTTTAAGAACCAAAACTTTCATAACTATATGTTGCTCCACTTTCAAAAGGGTATCATGGCATTATTTACGTTTCTGAATAAATGGGTATTATTAGCAAATTATAATATAAAAAAATGTAATATAGCAACTCCTGCATTGCCTTCAGTGCCCTGTTGAAACATTCTGTGTTGCTAATATTTATGCCATTTCTCACGACATATCATTTTCTTATGCCTTTTAACAACCTTTTGTTTCATATAAGATGCACCCTTAAGCACTGTGGCCAAATGATTAGAGTTTTGTCTTTCACTAAAGCAGCCCAAGTTTGGTCCTAGGGAGCAATACAGATTTGTGGTGGATAGAACAGCATCTGGGCAGGTTATCTAGTTTTTTTCTAACATTCATTCCACCATTTGCTGCGCAATCATGTGCCATTTTACTCATTTCACCAGATTTCATATTACCTCCTTCCTCATTGATCACCCAATCCTGGTTATTCTGTGATCCAATGCCCTCTGTGCTCCTTGACAGGTTCTGACCCAAGGCACTGGTGGTAATTCTTCCAAATGAAGATGGTAATCAGAATAATTCAGCCAGTCATATAATCAGTGATGTTGGTGCCAACATTTGTGCCTTATTTTAGTCCAGATGTTGCAAGATCGTTTTCTTATGACTTTCAATAAATTGGTTCATATAGTCACTGATAAAGCTGTAAGCGTTGACTAGCTTGCATAGTATACAAATTTTAGAAGAGGCTATAACTGTATGTCTGCTCTTCCTCAAGTATTGTAATCGTTTTTACTTATTAATTGTGCATTGAAGGATGGAAAAGTTTGTTGGTACACTTGTAATTTATATTTAGCTAAGTGAAGAAGTTCCAGTTTTGTTACTTTCAGAAACAAGCATATGAAATCAAATTTAAATTAAACTGAAATAACTAAAGGAAAATTGTTTTTTTAATAAGGAACTCGTATAGTTTGGTGATCCTTTGAAAGAACAAAACACACAACAGTGAAAAATGACAAGATTAATTTGGAAGCATATGAGGTCAGCATTAAGATTACAGCATTCTGGAATGAAAAACTCAAATTTTTGTTTTATCAAGTAGAAAGTCAGTTTAACCAAATTAAAAGTGAGGATACTAATACATAGAAAATATCTGGATATAATAAGGAGTAATGAGTAAATATAGCTTAGCTAAAGAGCATCTGTTAAATATTTTCAAAGAGAACAAGGATGCAGGCATTAAGAAACTAGTTATTGGTACTGACTTAGAAGACCAGAAACTTACATAATGCTTAGAAGGATGAAACTTACTCCTGTAGTTTACGCAAAAGAGTTCTGTTTTGTTACTCTTAGAAACCAGCATATGGAATCAAATTTTAATAAAATTAAAATAACTAAATAACACTGTTGTAAGATAGTGATGAAACTATATTCCATATGGACAAGGAAATGGCACATTCTGAGCTGTATTGTAATATGTGGCTTCACATTGTTTAGAAATTCACATTGGAATCCATTTGTAATATAAGGAAAGTCTGACTTGTCTTATAAACTGAAAAGACTGAGTTCGGATTTCGGTTGGTTTTGACTATCAGAACAATATTTTTCTTCCACAGAGTTCCCCCTTATCCTTACCCTTAAAAGGTAAATACTAGATAGCTCTCAGCTGTTTTAAACTGAAACTAATTTGAATAATTGTTAATCATCATCACTTCAATAATTGCCGCTAAAATTTGTTTAACTGCCACCACAAAAAATGAAGATGTAGCTACAGTTCCTCCGTTTTCAAGTGCAGATACATATAAACAGCATTCTGCCAATAAACACGTGTTCACATTCTCTGCGGTCAGATGTTTACATCTGACTCTTATCACAGCCATCCTATCTTGCACTGCAGCTTAAATTTAAATGTTTTGGAAGTTATTTGCAGTATTTATTCACCCTGTTCATTACATGAATGAAACAAATAAAGTGATAATATATTCGAAGTTGTAACAAACTATTTCCTCTCGCACTTCACTATTTCAATCACACTTGAAAGTTGTGCTACAGCATAATGTTGATATCGTACAATTTTTAAGCCTGGATGGAGTATAGCTGTATTGTTCATTGTTCTGTAACATAAATAACTATTGAATTTTGTGGTGTTGTATTTAAGCTTTGAAGGCTTCGATTACAACAATTAAAAACTTATGTAGTAAGCTTCTTTTTTTCCGTAATTATTTAAAAATCATATAATACTCGCATATGATTTATTATGAAACATGCTTTTTTATAATGAGCTTTTCTACTGTTCTTGAGTATTATTCTACTGTAATTTGAAATACTACAGTATTAATTTTCTGATTGTGTTGCTAAGTATGTAGTAAAGTAACTATTTAACAATGGAATCTACTTTCTTAATGTTTTCAGTCTGGAAATGAACAAATATTTATTTACTGAAGAACAATTCAGTGTATTTGAAATAAATTAATGCTTTCAAACTTAGCAATTTCTGAATCCCAATATTTTTTCTTCCTCTTCCTTGTAAGTAGTCCTTCAGAAATTAAAAATTGCAGTTGTAGTTTTATCTTTTGAACATATAAAACCTTTGACAATATCTTAAATGATCTTCCTAGTAGCCAGCAAGTTCATAATTTAGGATCAGATATATAGTAAATTGCAAAAAAGTGAGGATATTCCACTGTTAAATAATCTTTGTTGTAATCAGTGTTTAAAAATTTTATAAATCTACGTTCAGTGCTTGGCATGTGATGTGCTTGAGTCCTGCTTAAAATTTTGTTTTGTCATTTAGAGGATTTTTCAAACTTGTTTATACCTTGAGGAAGAGCAGGAGTTCTTCATAATCTCTTTCCATAGTGTAATAACATGTTTTGTAACATAATTATGAAGTGCTTTGTTAGTATTATCATAATGTTGAAACTGTTTGTAAAGAAACTAATTGCTTGGTTTATAATTTTCTTATCCATATTTTCCAGGGCTACTTCTGAAGATAAACGCTCATTGGAATTCTATAAAATTTTTAAAAAATCAGAGTAGGGAGAAATATGTGGATAGTCCCAACAAAGTGGAAAGGATGGGTTACACTTGGATGAGACTAGGTGTACTTTTTTAAATGATTAAGATTAAATTTAACTGAAGGATGTAATATGCTTAAGAAACCAGAAAACATTTACCACTCCCTAATTACGTGTGAAATGGTTAAAAGATGGAGGGATATTACTTGGAATGAAAAACTAGTGCTGTAGATGGATCAAAATTTTTAATCAATTAACCGTGTTACTTTAATCAATTAATCTATTGATTAATCAAGAAATTATCTGCTCAAAAATTAGGTGTAAGGGTTATATAAAGTGCTTTAATACTCTGTACATTTCATTATTTATGAAACTTATAAAATTTTTAAATTCAAAATTTGCGTTTGCATCAATTGCACTTGCTTTATATGTGTATTGAATTAGATCTGCAATATTTTTGTAAGTAATTATTTAGTAATGTATTATATCAGTATCTACTAAGATTTGTGAGACTAACATGCAGTTGTTTTTTTATAACGGTTTTCCTTATTTTAACTTTTTTAACAAAACTTTCACTCACTGTCACGAACTCAGAAACGTTACTGGCTTACCATAGTTAACAGCAAAGTTACACCACTACCAGCCCTGAGAAGAGGGATCAGCTATTGTTTCCATAGTTGCGTAAGCGAAGTGTTCGGTTCAAGGTTGAACAGTTCAGTTTATGCTAGCAAGAGACAAATAGTTGTATATGATAGGTATGTTGTCACAGACAAGCTGTAAGGAAAGAAACCTCTGTCAGCATCTGTATGTAGTTATGTACCTCTTAGAATATTTCACAACAGAAGTGTTATTTAGACACTCGAGGTTCAGAGTGATTTCTTTTAGGTATCAGGAGTTATATTATCTAAAAGTTCAAAGAACATCACATGTCTAGTGAAAGCTTGATGCGTTGGAAAGGCTGTTTAGGTTGGAAGCAATACATCAAAACGTAGAGGGCCAAATTTGGCTAAAAGAGTTTTGATTAATATTTATTGTAATCAATTAATTTTAATTGACTCGATTAATCAATTACAATTTTTTAATCTTTAATCTAAAATAAAGAATTAATTGATTAATCATTTCGGTTAATCGATTAAATCATGCAGCACTATGAAAAACAGAATAAATTATCATAAGAGTATAGTTGTAATTAATATGTTAGCCGATAAGAGAAGAAATATGTAGGATGGGGGAATTTGTAGAACAAGTGAGGAATAGATGGTGAAGGAACTCAAAGAAGGCAAGGGAGAGAAAACAGTAATAATAATGATGATTAGTTGTAGAGCCTTCTGCACTCTACGTATAAAACCAGGAGCTTAAATATGGGGAGCTTAAGTTAAAAAGTACAAGATTCATAAATGCGTATGTGTATCAAAAAGTATGCAGAGTGATTTATATAGAACTGATATTTCTTTCTTTAATTATTCCATTGAAAATTCATTCAATGACCCAGTTTAAGCACCAAATTAAGCAGAATTTTTTGGAGTTTCGATTCCTTGTCACTATATGCACAGATGTTTTATTCCTAATTGCTATTATTGGCAGCTGTTTTCGATATTTTGTTCTTGTCAACTTGAAAATGCAGTGCACATTAAATCAATGACTCTTTCTTGTGAAGCAATACTGGATTACAAATTCAGTTACAGGTACTCAAAAGGGCATACCAGAGAGAATTTGGTGTTCGCAATCCTTCCAAAAGAAACAATACTGGGACTGGTAAACAAATTGGAAACACCTGGATCTCTGGTGGGTGAAAAAAAGGCAGGCATCGTTCATCTAGGCTTCCCGTGCTTGTTGATGTAAGAGCATGACTGGAGCAGTCACTCAAAAAATCATTAAGATGTTTGTCCCAGGAGACGGGTTACACCTACTCAATGTGTCAGAGAGCTGCGAAAAGTGCAGGCCTAAATCCACATAGGGTTATGGTTGTTCATCAGTACAGGAACCAGATAAGGATAAAAGATTGAATTATTGTCATTGGTTTCAGATGTTCATTGTGCAAAATCTGGCCATATTACCCATCGCATGGTTCACAGATGAAGCATGGTTCCATTTATCTGGTTATGTGAATTCACAGAACTCAACGCCATTGGGACATCGAAAATCCACATGTCATCCATGAAGCACCTATGCAGCTAGTTAAAATCAGAGTTTGGTGCGCAATATCTGCACAGAGAATAGTGGGTCCAATTTTTTCTAACCAAATTGTAAACACTGGAGAGTACAGACTGATTTTCATGGAGTTTGTTGAGCAACTGGATGATGTAGAGCTGAATCAAGTATCTTTTTAAGCAAGATGGCGCTACATGCTTACATCAAATGAATCAATGGATCCATGGATCCGATCATCAAAGAAACTTGACGACCGGATAATTTTCAGGAACCTGTGGACACAGATCTCTGGATTTGACATTGCCGGACTTGTTTCTGTGGGATTACTTAAAAGACAATGTTTATGCCACACGTCCCCAGACGGACATTGGACGGTTTGAAGCATGCCACACAAGAGATTCAAGCTATTGACAACAGAGTCCTCCAATGAGTGGCCAGTAACATGGAATGACGTGTTGAGTTGTGCCTTATGCAGGATGGAGGACATTTTCAATATTTCCTGTAGAGGTAAATTATCTCCCATAATTCCTCTACATTTTAGGTATAATAAGTTGTCGTTAGCACAATTTGTTTTGAAACATTTAATGAAAGAAATGTTTGAGTTCTATATAAATCACTCTGTATTTTATGTAAGAAGAGAAATAAATAGCATGTCCATCTTATCTTTTCAGTTATTGCCCCTTCTTAGTCTGTTAGAAATGTCTGTTTCGTAATTTCTGCTGTTAAAATCTTAAACTGCTATGCTGGATATAATCTTTAATGCTTTAGAGATGAAATGGTTTGCTTTCCACCTAGAATTTGTGGTGATGGTGCTCTTTTTAGAGCTTCAGTATTTACCACCTATACAATTTTTTAGAGCATGTGACTTGTTAATAATGTGTGTTCTTTGCTTTAATATCTGCCCATTTTGATACTCTAAGGCATGCAAATACTTGGTTTAGAGCCAATGGTTTCCTGCTAAATGAGAACAAAACTGAACAACTTACATTTAGTTTGCGTGAGACTTCTTATGAAAATTGTTCAAGGAATGTAAAATTTGTAGGTGTGGTTGTGGACAATAGGCTGACATGGCAACCCCATATCAACTATATTACAGCGAAGCTGTCCAGAGTTATATATTTAATCAGAAATTTGAAAAGTCATGTACCTGATTCATATTTAAGAACAGCCTATTTTGCATTCTTCCACAGTATAATCTCATATGGCATGTTACTCTGGGGAAGCAGCAGTCATATTTCTACTATCCTAATATTACAAAAAAAAAAAAAAAAATAATAATTCGTACCATCTCAAATTCAGATAAATTTGCATATTGTAAACCTCTATTTATAAAATTAAGAATTATGACTGATAAATGTATATATTTATAATACTCTTATCTATGTAAAAAGTAACTTAACCAACCAGCTATTCAGGCAGGATATTCATAATTATAATACTAGGTTTAATTATAAACTCAATATACCATATCATAGATTAACTAAAACCTCTAACAGCTTTGAAGTATTGGGCATTAAACTATATAATCAATTACCTTTAGAATTAACTGAATTATCAGGTAATACATTTAAATGCAAATTATATGAATGGTTAGTTTCCAAACCTTATTATTCAATACAGGAATACTTTAACAGGTGTAGTTAAACTTTGGCTTATGTCATGAAGTATTCTTATTTCCTCATTTTATTTTAAGTCTCTATATTTGTATATCTAATGTAAGTATTTTATTGATTTTTTTTTATCTTCACTGTATTATAACTGTATTAATTTGTACTCTATTTTTGACTTTGTCTATTGCTGTAATAAGCTTAACGACAATAAAAATATTTATTTGATTTTTTTTTTTATTTATTTAATTTTGTACAAATGGTATCATTTAATTAACTCATTTTTTCCATGCTTCTTGCAACCTTTTATTTACCTTCTTTTATGGTGTAAGGATTAACAGTAGAAGTATCAGCAAATACAAGCAATTATGATTCTCCAAATGATTTGAGTTTGATTCTTTTGAGCATTAAGAGGCTAAAAGTTGAATTTCGGGCACATTTTTTGTCAGTATAGAATTATTAGCAATATTGGGTAAGAAGCAAGTGAGCTGTGAAGTTATTAGCTTTAATCAGAAAGGTTCACTAAATTTTTAATTTTATTTAATTTTTGAAAATAATACACAGGACTACTAAGTTTTTGTGAGCTTTTGCAAATGTATGCATGTTTTGTCCACCTGAATGTCTGCCCAGAACAAGCATATCAGTTTTCAGAAATTGGCTTTATATGAAAAATTTGTTAATTCTAGTGCCTGTCACTGTGACAAAATTTGTTTATTAATAGGCACTTGCATTCACAAATAAGGCATTTATAAACATGATACTGTAGAATGTATTTCATCATACTTGGCAGGCATATAGCAACAGCCTCCACCAAACAAAATATTTGTTGTTCGCTTATAATAGTGTCAACTTGTCTTAATAATTCTCTGTACTAAGATGCTAACAGGCTGTGATAAGATGCTCATGTTTATTGTGATACATCACTTTCTGGAAATAAGTCAATACCAAAGTCCATCCAAAATCTGGATAACAGCAGAACGCTGTAGCTCATGCACTGGATTTCATATAAGCTGTTTGAGCCATTCTAGTTTTAAGCTGTTAAATGTTTTCAACATTGTTACAATTCTGAGGTTCTGTAACCGTAAATTGAGTGATGGAATAACCATATTTGAGGAGCATCAAACTAAAAATGCTTAAGTGTATAGTAAAAATGTTTTCAGAAGAGAGGAGAAACGGATATCATCTAAACATACCAGCATCTTTTAAAGCTCTTCATACTTAAATGTAGTGCAAATGCCAGATGCTGTGATCACCAAAA
This sequence comes from Mantis religiosa, assembly GCA_030765055.1. Lineage (NCBI taxonomy): Eukaryota > Metazoa > Arthropoda > Insecta > Mantodea > Mantidae > Mantis > Mantis religiosa. The sequence goes on along the minus strand of CM060956.1, from coordinate 96,242,586 downwards.
TAATTTTTTGTTTAATACCACAATTATAATGAAAGATGTTTTCTGCTTAGTATAGTTGGAATCAATTATATAAAATATTGTCAAGAATTAAGGTCAGATGACAAAAAATTATATTTATGGATATTTTAATAAAACTTTACATTTCCACTCATGAAAGCAGTTTTATATTTTCCTTAGGGTATTTTCTGGGGTATGGGGAGACAAAAAGTGTCTCAAATATAATTTATCATTTGTTTCTACAAATATTTTTTTATGTTGATGTGTCTTTCAATAAACTCAACTGTGTTTCTGTATTTAAACAGTACCCATTTCTTTGTTGAAGCAGTCACATTCTTCTTTACTCTGATTTTTGCTACAGAATGGAGAATCTTCATCCACAAACTTACATAACACTGTAGGTCAGTCTCATGTCTCCATTCACTCCCCAAACTCTTTAAGTGTTTGTCTAATATACTTCTTCTTTGCTTCATTGACCTTCTTACAACTGTTATATGTTGGATCTGTGGTATACATTCAAATGTAATTTCCCATTTCAGTGGAGATATAAGTGGTTTAAAGGTTAGCAAAAAGTTTGTTAGCTCTGGATTATGTTGTGTATCTGAAGGATAATGCGAGAGAGAGAGAGGCGGGGGGGGGTTAATATTTCTCACCGTTTTTCCAAAAGTAGGACGAAAGGCAAAATGGCCCAGAAAGTCTTAGTATTGTTTACAGGTATTCCATTGCATTTATTTTCATGAGAGTAATACAGTAAATACATTTTATCTATTCCGTTGTTTAAGGACTATGATACAATGAAGCACAAAATTAATACAATTTTGAGTCAAACTAATACTCAATGCTCCATTTATTGCTAGTATTTACCTAGAACGCGTTTCGTTAAGGATCTTCCTAACATCATCAGCTGTTGTCTACTAATGGATGCCGGTGCAGTGAACTCCTCGGAGGTGATAGGTGCATCTCTGTCGGTATCTTGATGAACTTGAAATTTGGATTTTCTTCAAAGGTGGTATCGAAATTAAACAATTTACTTTCATATTTCTTTATAAAGATTTTTTCCCACGTGGTTAATGCAGCTGGACCTTGGACACTTTTTAGTAAGTGAATTTCTCGTTCTATGTCATGATTTTCCTTCCAAAAATGGTACGCTACTGCCAATTTATCTATTTCTTTATTCCTTATGTTCCTAAAGTGCTCTTTAAGCCTAATGTTCACGTTCCTTTTTGTTTTTCCAATGCAGAATTTGTCGCAGTCCTTGCAATTTATCCGGTACACTCCTGATTTTTTGCCTGTGGGTATCTCCTTTGTATCATGTGATTTCAAAAGGTGTTGTACACTAAATTTGTTCTGTGGGGCCAAAGTAATATTGTGTTCTTTGAAGACTTTTTGGAAAAGGTGTGTAGCTCTGGGATGATACGTAAATTTTCTGTATGAGGTTTCATTGCTAATTGGGGAGAGAGTAGTTACTTGTTTGCATCTTAGTTGTCTTTTGAATTGATCTATTTTCTGGTTGACCAATTCAGCACTGTATCCATTGTATTCTGCAATGTTAATGATATTATTGTACTCTTTGTTATATTCTATCTTGTTTAAAGGTACATTAACCAGCCTGTAAGTTAAACTGTTGATAACAGCATGCTTGTGTTGTCTTGGGTTATATCCATCTGATTTTATGAAATTTTCTGTGTGTGTTTCCTTTCTGTGTATGCCAAATTCAAGTTTATTATGCTTTCTGGTAAGTTTCAAATCTAAGAAAGGGATTTCATTGTTTGTCTCTTTTTCTATGGAGAATTTTATTGCAGGATTTTGTAAATTAAGTAGTTTTAATGCATCATCCACTTGTTTCTCATTTATTATTGCCCCAATGTCATCCACATATCTGTACCAATGCTTATAAATTAGTGGGAATGCCTTTGTGATGTGCGTTTCCAAAAAGCTCATGAAGAGGTCTGCCAAAAATGGGGACAATGGGTTGCCCATAGATAGTCCTGATTTTTGTTTGAAATTTTTTTTATTGAATGTAAAAAAGGACTGTTCAATGCAAATATTGGTTAATTGAAGGTATTCCTCTATGACTTTTGGTCTATTTGTAGGGACTGAAGCCATGTTTGCATGTACTCTTATGAGTTTGTCTCTCGGAACACTTGGGAACAAGGAGATTACATCAAAGCATACCATTCAGTCGGTGGGAGAAAATTGTAGATTTTTAGTTTTGTTGATGAATTCCAACGAATTTTTAATACTGTGGCTTTTGAATTTTGGTAGCTCCTTAAATTTTTTGTTTAACCATTTGGATAGCTTGTAGCAGGGTGTGTTTATGGTGTTAATGATTGGGCGCATCTTATTTCCTGTTTTATGAATTTTGGGTAATCCATATATGTTAGCTACTGTAGGGTTGTCTGGTTTTAAACTTTGTTTAATTTCTTTTGGTATGATTGTTTTATCCTTCATTGTTTCATTTAACTGTTTTACACACATATTTAAAGGGTCAGACTTTATTTCCTGGAATTCATCACTTGCCAATAAATCTGTCATTCTAGAGATGTAGTCCTGTTTGTCCATGATGACCGTCTTATTTCCTTTGTCTGCTTTCGTATAAACAACATCATTTTTATTCAGAGATTTAAGTATTTTCACGTATGGTTTGGGTTTACCACTTTCCCTTTCTATTTTTTATAAGATTTTTCCACATTCGCTTCTAATTGCTGATTTCTGTCCAGTATTTAGACCCTCGGTAGCTATTTCAATGTCAACTATATAATCTTCTACGTTATCGGAGAAATCTACGCACGTTTTTAACCCTTTATTTAAGAACGCTGTTTCTGCATGTGTGAAAGTTTCGTGAGAGAGATTAATTACCTCATTTTGATTATGTTTGTTTGTAGGTTGACATTCCGTGTAGTTTGCTCTCCGCAAGATTAGACCCTGTATTTTTCTATTTTGTTTTTGTGCTTTTTTGTTTACGCGAGTGTTAATATGCGTAAAAGCACAGTTTTCTAAGTTGTCCCAAACAATGTTTCCTAATGTTTTGCACAATTTCAAATGTAATTCGTAGATGTAAATACTAGCAATAAATGGAGCATTGAGCATTAGTTCGACTCAAAATTGTATTACATTTTATTTACTTTGATTGTGTAAAGTAGAACACTACCAAATCAAAACAAGTATCGTAATGGCCACTTGACTGCATTCAGTGTGGTGAAGTCAAAATTAATTTAATGTAAATACACAACTGAAACTTCAAAGCAAATGAAATTTAATATTTATTTGTTGTATACATTTATTTTAAGATTCTCGCAATGTGTCAAATTAATTCCTCCAGATATTAAATTAATAGCAGCATTTGCTGCAAATTCAACATCGCTATCAGAATCACTCATTTTGGCAATACAAATTTATATGTTCCCAATGATGAATGATTATACGTCATTCATAAAACAGTTAATTAATATAAATAAAAGTTTAATACTTAAATGGATACCAGCACATTGTAGAATACATGGTAATAAAACAGCTGAGTTTCTAGCCAAAAAAGGCAGTAAAATTACATCAAATTCATTTGAGTCACTAGGTTACCACTCTGTCAAAAGAATAATTATATCAACATATAATAAAAAAATTAAAGAAGATAATATATTAGAAACAAAAGGAAAGCTATGGGAAAATTTATGTAACAGCATGGCTAAATTCAACACACTACCAAGAAAATCCTCCGTGGCAAGTTTTTTTAGACTTCTAACAGCCCACGACTGTCTCAATTAACATTTATTCAGGATTGATATAGTGCGATCTCCTCTGTTTTCTAAAGAAGATATTGATAGAAACCACCTACTCTGCTGCCCAACCCTTAGTCACCGTACCAACATAACATCAAAATACTAGAGTGCAAGAGAGCGAGTGGCTTCATTGCCAACTGCTTAACATTAGATACCAACCAACCAACCAACCATGTTCTACCGCAGTTCTGTACAGTTCTGTACAGTAATGACTGGGTTTTATACATGGCCATCTTCATCCAACTATTGATTAGAAAATCAATGTATATAACCACTGTACAAGTTTTAAGTATAAAATATTTTTTTATCAAAGTAGATAAAACATTATACGATATGTATCATAACATGAAATTACAATACTCAACTCAACCTAAGGACTGGTCAGACAATATTCCAATCTCATATTGTGATATGATATGTATTGATACTGATATCGTAAATAACTATTAATCATATGGCATAAGCAGTTTACCACATTTTTACTTTTTTTTGCTTTCATTCATTTCCTGCGTTTCCATACTCTTTCTGGTATCACCACTGCTTTCCGCGTAAATGATTTCATTTCCATGTTATAATACTTTAGCACATTCTTTTTTGTTCCTTCAGTCATTCACTCATTCATTTAACATAAGAAGAGCTTATATTTGATATTGTTTTGCAGCAACATGAGCAGTTCTAGTTCCACATAGTAGTCAAAAGCATGTATGCACACTCACATAGACAATTCTTTGCTTCTGTAAAATGTGCATTCGTTCCATTCATTTTGGTGAATTAAGCATTTTCTGAATCGTATTGTGGATTTTTAAGCCATTTTACAATAGGAAGGATGCTGTTTGAAACAAGTAGACTGCACACATTGATTCGGCTGTATAGAAATAAGGTGAATCTGTATCGAAAAGTACTTTGTCCATAGGTGAGCTAATGCATTTTATATGCCCAACTGTTTTCTGATAATTTATTTTTATCAGTGTGGTGCTAAGTGTAAAAGGGGCAAAATGGAGGCAAAAATTATCCTTTTAAAAATTTTTTTAAATAATTTAATTATTTCAATAATATCATTTTACTCTCATTGCATAACTTATGTACACCATGTTCCCTCTTAGACAATGGGCTGAATATGACATTAATTACTACATCTAAAGGGGAAGTATATAATGGGCACAATACTTCTAATTAAGTTGACTGGGTGGTTGCAAATGGATTGAAATTAACCATCATATTTTGACTTTGCAAGAAAAGAAGTAATTAAATATCAATGTCATGATTTATCACTGGCATGTAATCTTAAGGGAATGCAGAGCTTTAAAGTTACCAGCAGTATGTAGTGCATGTATACGTCAGAAGGAGTGAAGCAGTTTATATACCGTATTGTGGTTAAACTGTTTTTACCCCTTGGCATTACATAACTAATTTTCATAATCTCAAAGAAAATAAGTTAAACAGTTCTATTTTATTTATAAATATTAAACGCAGAAGCATTATTAACAGTGAAGTATTCTTCATTTTTGAGTTTGATTTATGAATCACTATGTTTACACTCGAACTTCACTTACTTGTTGTATAATTGAAACGTTATCAAGATCATTCGATCTCATCCTCAGCAAACAGCTCACCAAACAGCTGAGGATGAAAACGTTTCAATTATACAACAATGAAGTAAGTGAAGTTTGAGTGTAAACATAGTGACTCATAAATCAAACTAAAAAAAAAGAAAAGTTCTATTTTATTTTTTGGTTGGTTGTTTAGACTATTTGTAACAGCATATACAGACCTGTAACATAGATACATCTGTATATTCACAGTATAGGCTTTAGCATTTGTTTGGCTCCATATTTAAAATGTTCATTTAATATAAAAATCATTGGTTTTAACTTTAAACAGCATTGTTCTATTTGCAACTGCATTTATAAAATAAATGGGAAAAAGTTTACTTGATAATTATGCTGCATGAAGTGTGGGATCCTTTTACAGGCTTTAAAATCCTGGATTTTGGAAAAGGTGTTGGTTGCATCCATCTTTTAGGTTTCACTAAAATCTTGTGAGGAGTTAATGATCTCTCTCATTGTAATACTGTATCAAGGCATCTAATAATTGCACAGTATAATTATAAATACTAAATATGGCTAAAATTATAAAATAGAAGTATTTATAAACTGTGGAGCTTTATCAATAAATATTGCACTAAATATTGCACTTTTGCATGGATACACTGAATGTGAAATATATGTATGATTTTGTAAAAATTTATTTTCAACAATACTGAAAAAAACAAATGCATTATAAAGCTATTATTCAAAACAATGTTTCCAGCTTCATACAGATAACCTTAAATATGTATATATGTACCCTGTAAGTGGCATAGCAAGTGCTTATGTAGCATTCCTATTTGTGTCAAATCATCTCAAGCAGGTCTTGAATTGTAGGTACTATAACAATTCTAGTGATACATCTTATGGAAAAATGTTATTTTTGGCTAACAAGAGGACTATCACTCTACTCATACCGTTACACACTGGAACATTTTATGGTATAATGCCTGCTGTACATGAACCATGAGCACCAAAAATCTGCTGCAGAGTAGAATCACAACACCCAAAACTGAAGCCTGGAAAGAGCTGCATGCGACCACTTGCAAGTAGCTGCTTGACATGCCTCGTCAGCTCTGTGCAGAGTGTGGGCGTACAGCTCTCCTTACATATACCATGCGTAGACCCCATCGGGTAAACAATCCCATACATAGAATGCTTTGTTATTATGCCTGCATGTTTCTACGTATTCTGGACTAATTTTTGGATACTCCAGCTATACTCTGCACCCAATTATTTGGCACACAGACCCCACATAGAGTAGAGATGATGGCATCAAACTCTCAAGCACTCACAGTTGTGAGCATAGTGATAGTCTCCTTGTAAGTTCCAAAGAAATTATCAGCATGATTCTATAAACAATGTACATCCTTAGTCACTGACATTTTATTTTTCTAGTTAATTTAATTCATTATTTTTCATAAAACAAATCTGCTATGGTTTGACACAGTTTAAGTCCTAAGCAGGCATAGGAATGTTGCTCGCTGAGTTCTAAGGGTTGCAGATTCTAACCTAATGAAGGACAGTGGATTTTTTTGGTGTGCACAAATCCTTAGCAAGGCTTTCTTCAGAAGGAAAGTAAAACGGTAGTCCTGTGTCATTTATGGCTTGTAAAAGAACTTCGGATCTGAGAAAGAGGCCTTTCAGCTAAATTAAGCTGTCTTTCACGCCCATTATAATATGCAATGCTCAGAACCCTCATAGTTAAAGAGTATCCATAAGTGAAAAATTTCAGTTTTGGCATAGGAATTTTCAAGCATTAAAGCCAGGATGGAAGGCAGTAAGTTTGAACTGTCACTTGACTATATACAGGCTATATATATATATATATATATATATATGCATATATGCATATATGCAGGTAATAAAACCACCCCCATCCTGCCTACCTCAGTAGTATAGGTGGTAGCGTGTATGCCTCACGTTCAAGAGGACCCGAGTTTGAATTTTGGTCAGGGTGAGTTATCTGGATAAGATCTCCAGGGTTTTCCCTTATCCTGAAAAATGAATGTCTGGTAACTCTAAGCTCAGTGGATCCCTGGGCTCTTTTGAGCATCATTACACCCATTTCATTCATCATTCAATATGAATTAATGTTGAGAATGTAAATAAAAAAAATCCTCTGTGTAATCCTTTGGTGTTTGCCACTAGCATTTGCTTCTGGTTTTTACCAGTAATGTCTTTTCAGTATGTGTGGAAATATATACTTACAAGATTGTCTAATAATACAAGTTCTAACAAAAGAACTGGTTAAGGGAAAAGAATATTCTGATAAATTTGGATCCTTTATTCTAAGCAAAAGCAGCTTTTAAATTGGTATTACAAAAAAAGCAAATTTTTGTTAGTTCTTGCTTGCTATTTGTTCATATTGCAACATAGCAAACAAACGATTAGTAAGATGCGGTCATTTGTTTTTACAGTGAGCAGTAACTGTTCCAGCAAGCAAAGAACCTACACATATACAGAACATGCTTCTTTTATAGTGCCAAAATAATAGCAGTTTCATCTTGGGGATATTAATTATGGGACCCATGTTTCGTAATATCTTTTTCTTTTCAGATGTAAGGAACTCGCCTCCTCAGTTCATCCCAGCATTTTTGTTACATCCTGTAGGTATGCAGCCAGTGCAGCATATATTGGTTTTAATAGACAAATTTGTTTTGAACATAAATATGTTTTCACAGTAAGTTTGGTGCACACTGCAGCCTGAATTCCCTGTGGGGATAGGTTGTGTGAACGAATTTCAGGCCGAGAAGACCAGAGAGGAGGCATCTTTACAGTGCCACCAATCCTGGACTAATTTGGATGAATGCCTCATCAGCAGGAGCGGTCTGACCACAACGTGAAAAGTAAAACACAGAGAAAAGACTTAAAAACATTTTACAGCCAGAGGAATAAATACTTAGCTTGACCAAAACAGTAAAACAGTTTAAGGCAATTTTTATCACTGTGCTTAGAGTGAATTGGCAGTATTGGGAGAGCAAGAACATTGATGGGTGCTGAGCAACTAATTCATGTAATTACATCCTGTTACCAATGTTTTTTTATAAAAATGAGCAACCAACTACACCAAAAAACAAGTGTTCATCAAAGTGGAAAAATTATTGCAAATGATCTCATACCACAAAAAGCACAGTAGTCAATTAACACAATTTAAAATTGTTTTGTAATTGTACAATAAATGTAGTATATGTGAATGTACAATTTTTAGAAGAAAACATAGCTTTTAAAGAGTTTCTTTTCTGGCATCCAGGGTTTTTCTTTCGATGGGGGGGGGGGGACTTTAATAGCATTTCTGCACTGACCAACAAACACATATCTAAAATATTTCAAAATATTGCTATAATGCTTTAACGAATTGTTAATATCTATGTGTAACTAAAGCACAGGGGTATACAAAGTTTTTATTAAATACAAAGTGTTACGATTACTGGTTTTATTTGGGAATTTGTTATTAGGAACATTCAAGGTTTGATTTTGAAATATCTGATGTATTTGAGTTACACGACTTCTCTACATATTGTTTCATAGCAGTTCTAAAAATGATCCACAGAAGAGCATAGTCTTTCTCTGTATTTGTCACAAATAAATTTTGTTCTCGAGTCAGGTTCCTTATAAGAATGCAAATCAAGGATTTCATGTTCCCAAATAGCTGCTTAAATGAAAAAAACAATATTTTTCATTTATTTTCTCAAAAATGATTCTTAACAATTTGATAAAAATATTAATTTAAGATATTGGTATGACAGTGTATTATTTGAATTTTCTGAAAATGGAGTATAAAATCTTCATGCCCATTGTTCTCTATGCAGCTGGGAAATGAAATAGATTAAAAACTTATTATAAAACATATTTTAAAAAGCTGTAAAAGTAATTAAAGTATTGCATTTATAACAAGTAAATGTTTTCATAGTGTCACCCATTTCCAAAATATTTGTTAGTTATATATTCAGTGTTTTGCAGATTTAAAATTACTGTGATATAACATTGGTTATGTATAACTGTTACAGATTCGTAATTCTGGACTTTACTGCCTAATTGATAATTTCCTAACAGGGACCAGCATTATAATTACTCAGAAATGTTCCTCCATCACTCAGGAGCCTAAGAGCATTCCATTTAAGTATCTCTGTCTCTCTTAGTCCCCTTCCATATGTTAACAGGATTGTTCTAATTTGGGATAGAGTATACCTTCTTTTTGGTCCCAGAGTTATTAAATAAATAAAAGCAACATAATTTTCACATAGTGCAGAAACCTTAACATACTTCCATTATAGCAAGTTAACTTGTTTTGAAATGAAAGTATAAACCTCTGAGTAATATAAAATACTGGTTCACTTATTTCTAGTGTTAGCACTTTTCTCTCTTTATACATGTCCTACTAATGGACTTGAAATCCGAATCCGAAAATGTAAAATGTTACTTTGGATCAGTGAATTCATTATTACCATCAAATATAATGATAAATTGTCAAAAATCAACAGACACGGCGTGGTGTACCATACTCTTTAATATTATATTGATGTGTGTGTAGTGTAGTGTTTAACGCCCGCTTTTACTACATATGGCACCGCAGGCGGTGACACTGATGATGCATGAGATGAAGATGGAGCACCGGTGGAATGAGATGGCGGGGGAAACTGGAGGTCCCGGAGAAAACCCGCCCCAACACCGTGTTGTCCACCACAAATCTCACTTTGCGGTCGCCTGGTATCGAACCCGGGCCGCCTTGGTGAGAGCCAAGCAGTCTAACCACTGAGCCACGGCGTGGCCTTATTATATTGATGATCTTCCATGTCAATTACAAAAAATACAATCAAAAGTCTTAATCAGTTGGTGATGTCTTTATAACAGGAGTCTTGTAGAAGTTTAAAACGTCATCAAATGACACCATATTAGAAAGTTTAAAAAAAACTTTTTTTATAAAGACTTTTAAAAAACAGTCTTAATGTTCGTAGATGTGTTACAGAATTCTAAATGGAAAAATCAAAGGCAATAGTTAATAAATATAGCACAGTGATCCTTGATGACATTACAGAGTTAGAAATCTAATAATTAAATGAAAATTAATACACAGAAACCAATCAACTATTACACTAAGGAATAAACCATTAAATATTTCCCTTCAGCTAGAAGGAAAAACTCTTGCAGAAACATGTGAAGACAAATATTTAGGTATGTTTGATTCAAAATTAATATTGAAAAAACACATTGATAATATATGGGAGAAAAAAAAAAGCTGAAAAAGAATTACCACTATTAAAGAAATTGGCAGGCAAAATTTGGAAAGACTGCACAAACTTTAAATACTTTTTACAAGATGTATATTTAATAACTGTGAATATAAAAAACTTAATATTCTGCAAAATCAAATTATTTGTTTAATGACTGGAATTGTCAAAACTACGCCAATACAAATTTTAACAAATAGCCCTCATGCAATATGAAAAATTAATCAGACTACCTTATAATGACGGGAAAAGGAAAGTCACAAATTAACTTAAAAACTCAACAAAGTTTTCTTAAGTCTAAGAAATCAAACAAAAATTAAATCTTCATTACTTAAAAAGAAAACTCAAATATCACTCCTTATAGAACTATTTGGTATTGAACACTATCTACACTTAGCTGTAGAAGACCTCTTCATGTGTCCTGAAACAAATGACACTAGAAATAATAAATTTAAGGTATCCTACATGTTTACACTGACGGTTCCAGCTTACCAAATAATGGTGGTACTGGCGCTGGTGCAATGTGCCCACTTTTCTCTTTCTACAAAAGATTTAAGTTTAAATGCTACAAATTTTAGAGAAATTTCGGCAGTCCTTCATGGCTTACAAAATCTTCTATATCATATAAATAAATTTGAAAAAGTTGTATTATTATCTGACTCTAAAGCAGCTATAATATCCGTAACATCTGATATAAACACCTAAAAATCTAAATATTGCAGAATGCCATAAAATCATAAAAATTCACGTATGAGGGATAATAGAAGATTTTGGCATCCAGAAATCAAAACTGACTATCAAAATCTGCTGAGGTCTTTCATGTGTACATACACAAAAAAATTCTCCCTCTTTATAATATTAGTATAGATATACTTTGTTATATATAGGAGGCTGGTGCCACTGCCACCAGTTTAAAAATAGGACAGTTATGTTGGTATAATCTCAGAAAAATAAAATTATAACCACTCGCTGTTAAAAAGACTTTTCTAAACTATGGAAAAATATTTGCAAATGATGGCAAATATTTCATAAATCCCTATGGCCACAGACATTTTAAATTTAATTGTACTTATTAAGTTTTAGCAAAATATAAAGCTCTCTTGTAGTGAGTATTTGGCCTCCCCCTACTTTTTTTATCCCTCTATATGTAAAATTAAAAATGAATAGCTTAAGTAGCACTTTACATAAACCCATTATTTGCATTTCTTTTGTCATGATGCTATTTGAAATTGATTTTTGATTAAGTTCATTGGACCCATTCTTGAGAAAATATGCAGAAACAGTTTTCCCTGTAGGAGTATTCGGTGTAGATGAGATTGCATCAAAATCGTCACACTTATCTAAGTAGGAAAATTTATTAACTTTAAAGAGAGTCGATTAAAGACACTAGACAACACACTTGTCTAGTGTCTTTAATCGACTCTCTTTAAAGTTAATTTATCATAACAACACTGTTTTCAACACTTCCAAGAAAGTAATTGTAAGGAAAATTTATGTTCATTTAGCTTTCAGTTTTGAGTTATGCTCTTCACAGATTCATAAACAGACATGTGGACCATTTGTAGAACTGGTTTTTGTCTGCATTTAACCTTAAAGCTTGAATTCCTGGCAAGATAATTGATATTGGATATTTTTGGTGAAATGCTGTACTTCACTCTGTTTTAGGGAAGCTGTAGAGAAGGTAAACATTTAATCACAGGAAAGCAGATTTGAAATTCATGAGTCAGTAACCAGTTCTTCAATGTGACATAACACTACATGATTAAATGCTAAGTGTTTTAGAATTAAATAATTGTTATATTTCAGATAAATTGATTATATTTCATTAGTTGTCCATTTGTCCACAGTAAGAGTACAGGAAAGAACTACCGTAGATGCTTGTGACAACTCAAACGATTCTGGGCTTGGATTTGACCATCATGCGGATTATCCGGTAGGTATAAAGACAGCATTAAGATTCTTGGATCAAGACCTATACTAAATTGCTATAGACTGCGTACTGTTACTTGGCAACTTCTGAGTAAAACTTTGTGAATGTTTGTTACCATTGGTACTTGTACTGGTTTTACTATGTGCTAAACGCTTATCATGAATGGATATACTAATATACTCTAATTAAGCAGCCCTAATTTCTAGGCATCAAAAAGTACTTTAATGTCAAATCTTAACTCTTGCATTTATTTCATAACTAAATTCTTCAAAATGAAATATTTAATCTTAGTCTCATAATTTTGCATACAAAGCCTGTGAAGTTGTCAGCCCCATGAGGCAGCCGCCCTCACCCCCAGGAATGTCCCTGGTACTCATTTATATTATAGGCTGAGTGGACCCCAGGGCCAAAGTGCGACCAGAAGGATTATACCAGGGAATAAATTCCAATGGTATCATCGGGAATTGAACCCGCGACCTACTGGCTTGCAGTCTAGTGCTCTAACCACTAGGCTACCACGCACCCCTAATAATATTTTAATGGAAATTAATTGTTCTTTCAAACTTGCCATATACAGGGCAAGGTTTGGAAAGGTATAGTCAGACTGAAAAATTCAATGCCATAGCCGGATTTGAACTGCAGATCTCCCAGCTATGGAATTGAATTTTTCAGTTTAAGAATATTTCTGTTTATAGCACAAACAGAACCAAACAAGAAAGCATGCTTATAAGTACAGAATAAACAACTTTGTGTACCATCAGTTATTATTTGCAGTACAAATGCTGCTTGTCTACAATTTCAATCATTTTCTGGCGTGAAGAACCGTTAAACACATCTATACTGTAAAGAAGCAATAAATCATTACTGTTAAGGGCCCTAACTCAGTGCATTGATCTGCAGCAATCAGATTGGAATACTGCCAGTGGAAGAATTTACATATCACATCTACATTGTTTTAAGTTCTAACTGTTCAGAAAACCATAAATGTTTATGCATGATTGGAGGAATTTAGTAACAGTGATGACAAAATTAATTGAAAAAACTACTTATAGTGAGATTCAACTGTATTGGAACACCACAGTGAAGCGAAAAATTATTAAATTTTAGATGAGTCGCGTTTTTTACACATCTGCTTCACTTTCGTACCTATTTTGAGGACATGTTTCGCAAATCTTCGCTTGCATCTACGGCTCTGTGCGACTGACGCTAGATCCAGCGGTGTGGGTAATTCTGGGGTTGTTGCTGCCATCTGTTGATTTAGTGATGAACTGAAATGTGGGATTCTCTTCTAGCGGGATTTCAAAGTTCATTAGTTCATTAGTTGGTTTTTATGTTTTTCTATGTATAGAAAAACATAAAAACCAACTAATGAACTTTGAAATCCCGCTAGAAGAGAATCCCACATTTCAGTTCATCACTAAATCAACAGATGGCAGCAACAACCCCAGAATTACCCACACCGCTGGATCTAGCGTCAGTCGCACAGAGCCGTAGATGCAAGCGAAGATTTGCGAAACATGTCCTCAAAATAGGTACGAAAGTGAAGCAGATGTGTAAAAAACGCGACTCATCTAAAATTTAATAATACTTATAGTGAGTTTTTAACACTTTGTCACTTACATTTTCATATTATTGAGGGACTAGTTTCAGAAGCCAATGTCTCCATTATCAACCTCGGTCCAACTATCTATAAATGTTTTCAAGCTTTCTATATAAAACTGTAGCTGGTATTTGAAGCATTAACCCTTGCACAAGTACATTATAAGATTTTATCAATTTAAGGGAAAATTAAAAACCTTACCTGCCTATGTTAGCTTTGCTAACTTCATGATTTATTATTTGTAAAGCTATCTAAAGCATCACATTTTGTAAATTTCCTTGAACTATTGTCAGTGTTCCTTAGAAAATGGGTCATTTACATCAGAAAATGTCATTCAAAGGAAAAGCAAACTCTTCAGTGTAAAAAGGGAAATAAAAAAGATGCATATCCATTTATGAAGAAAGTTTCACATTTCTATAGAAGTTGCCATATTTAGAATTTGTTCAATTTGTAGAGAAAACTTCCCCTGAAAGAAGAACTGAAATCTATATCCCTTACCCTAAAGAGAATAGAATTATAATTTTTTTCTTTGAAGCAATATGCAATTCAGAGTTCAAAATTAGAGATGCTGTTCCATTTTTAAAAACACGTTTAAAATGTAAGTAATGTTTCTACATTATTTTAATAACTTTAATTTATGAAAGATTTAGTTGCATTGGAACATATATATCATTTAGGCTTTTTGTCTTGAAACTGGTCAGTATGCCTATACTAATAAAATATATCAAATGAAAGAAAACTTTTAATTTATAACATTACACAAACCCTAAAAATATTATATTTACATACATACTTTATTAAATTTTGGTATTTCTAATGAAAGAGTTACGTATAGTTTGTTTATATCTAACTCAAAGCTTGGCATTGCTGTACAATACAAAAAAAAAAAAGTTGCAAACAGCACGAAAACCACTAGAAATAGAGGTTCAATAAGACATATCCATTGTTTTCTATTAATAAAGGAATACATTATTTTCATTAGAGCGATAAAAACATTAGCTCTATATTTAGATATGTTCACTTAAATTTTGGTTCAGTAACCTGCATTTATTGGTTGAATTAGAAATGGAAAAAAAAAGTCATTGGTCAGTTACAAACAAATGATGTCCCATGGCTTCCCACATTGCTGTAAATGTGGTCATGATGATCATTGCTGTTTTCATTCCTGGTCTATTGTGAATCAGAATGTTACTTACTATTTAAGTTAATTGATGGAAATTAATCATTTCTTCACACTAGCCGTATACAGGCTAAGGTATTGAATTGATAGTCGACATGAAAAATTCAATACCACAGCCGGGATTTGAACCACGGATCAAATTGGATCATTTGACCATGGTAGCTCAAAGGGTAAGAGTGACTGGACGGAAACCAGAAGAACCATGGTTCAAATCCCAGCCATGGCATTGAATTTTTCATGTCGACTCTATCAATCCAATACTGTATATGGCTAGTGTGAAGAAATGATTAATTTCCATCAATTAACTTAAATAATAAGAATTAAATGATGAAGCCTGGGACTCAAGTACTTACAATAGTAATTTGCCACAAACAGTGTGTATCTCGGATGTGAGAGCCTTTAGTAGTTTACTGGGGAAATATGAGTCAATTGGAGAATTTAATCTCATGACGGCAAATTGGCCTTGGTAGCTCAATGGGTAAGAGCGACTGGACGGAAATCAGTAGATCCATGGTTCAAATCCTGGTCGTGGCATTGATTTTTTCATGTCGACTCTATCAATGTTACTTTCTATTTTGTTTTGCTTTCCTCTTTATTATGGTTTCCATTTTTGAGATATTTTGAACCACCCTTATTCTTTTGGAAGGGGTATATTTAACAATCTAAGGGATTTAAAAATGTACACATACAAACAATACTGATGTTAAGTGAACTAATTTTAAATATATTTAGTACATTTTCTAAAACTTTAATGAAAATAAAAACAATGACTATAATTCCTTACCCTTCAATTTTTGAGGGACTAGTTTTGGGAGCTGCTACTTCCATTCTCAACCACGACGGTCGGACTGTCGTCACTGCCTGTAGTCTTCTCTCTAATAGTGGAGCAATGAACACCTTTATCAAATTGTGAACTAATGGGATTTCGAAGTTTATTAATCAGTTTTTGTGTTTCCATATTAAGATGTTCTCCCACATTATGAGTTTGTTATGGTTTGTCACACCTTTTAATAATTTTGGATTGAGGTCAATGTTATGGTTTTCATATCAAAAGTGAAAGCTACTGTTGACTGTCTTCCTGTTTCAATTTGATGTTTATAAAACGTTCTTCGACTGTGGTTCTTAAGCTTCTTCTAGTTTGTCCTGTGTATAATTTTTCACAATCCTCCTGTTTTTCAGTATATTCTGGATATATTGATTGGTGGAATTTCTCTTTTGTTTTTGAAGTTAACGATTTTATTGCTAAGTATCTAGTTATAGTGCCAAGGTGATATTTTATTCTTTAAATATCTTTTTGAATTTATTAAATGTTTTTGATGATATGTAAATCCACTGAATATGCTGTTGCTTTCTCTTTCCTTTTGAATGCGATGCTTCCTTAATGGTTTCTTATGGCTTAGCTATTTTAATTTTGTAAATACCAAACTTTTGTTGTATCCATTTTCTTCTATGTGCAGTATGGCTTTTTGTTTCCTGTAGTATTCTGCTTTATCCATAGGTAGTTGACTAGTCTGTGTGTAAGATTTTATTACTGCATGTTTATGTGCAACTGGGCTATAGCTATGATTTTTTTTTTTAAATTTTTTAATGTAATTTTCTGACTGTTAGCTTCCTGTAAATTCCAAATTTTATTTCTGTGTTGTTCCTGATGATATTTACATTGAAGAAAGAGGGTTGTCCATTGACTTTTGTATTGTGAATATAATAGTTTTCTTCTGCAGGTTGTGTAGTTTTAGTGCATCATCTAAATTGGATCTGTTGCAAAGATATCAACAGCATATTGGTACTAAACCTTGAAGATCCATGGGAAAGCCATTTTTAGATCATTTCAAATAAACTCAAACAGATTTGCCAAAAAAAGAGAACGTGGATTGCTCATTGAATTTATTTGATCGTCACTGTTAGTAAATTCCTCCAAATATCATATAATTATAGTGTTAGGAAAATTTTTATTTGTGTACAAGGAGATACTGAAAAAAGTAAGTGTTTTTAGACCTTAAAAATGTTAAAATGAAAGCATTTAAATTTGACAAATTGCATAATTGAAGTGTGTTATAACTAAATAGGTGTACCAAGAAAAAGTACTTACTAAGTGTTTGGAGGTTGAGTTGCTGATAAAGCTGGACCATATCTAAATGATTTTTAATTCCTTAGCAGTCAGTGGTAAAACGCAAGAAGCTGGAGATAAAATTGGAAAGTGATGATCCAAATGATAACTTCAGCTTTCCAGAATCTGTGAATAGGGAGAAGAAAATAGACAATGTAGAGAGGTACGTATCGCAGAGTAAATTAAGAGATAGCTGCAGCTTAAAACTTAAAAATTATAAAAGATTTATCATGGCTACTTTGGCTACACAAGTTATAAAAGTTAAGACTGCACTTCTGTAATTGTGAGTGCCAGTGCCATTCTCCCCTTTTATACATTTATACTTCTATTCTTTTTTCTCTCCAGTTTGAGTGTATTAGAAGGATATATGCCCATAGAAGCATTGTCTTAATATTTCAGTGACTTAGGTGGGGGATGTTTAAAAACAAAATTCTAGAGCAAGTGACTATAATTACATTCTTATGTTTTACATCTGTTTTCTATGGGAAAAAATAAAGATAGAAAGGCATACCCATGCATTGATTTAGAAATAAATTTATAATAATTTTTGTGCATGTAGATATCTGATTTTTGGTCACTTTCTGGAACTAAACTTGAGCTTTAATATGGGGAAATTATACAACGAAACCAACATGTTGAATTATATACTACAAATAAAAGCGATTTTCCCCAATTAGCTGAGGATGAGACTGGAATGATCATAAGAATGTGCATGTTTTTAATGGCGATGTAAGTGAAGTTTTAATTAAACATGACTCAATAAATCTTTATGCTGCTAGGAACCAGCAATTGAGCACAAACTAGATAAGTTAATTTCTTGTAGTATGCACATTTAGTTTCAATGATAGAAGAGTCACTTTAGTTTGTAACTAAAATATGAAAGAAAACTCCTTTGCCAATTTAATAATAGCATATAATACTTTTTATGGATATAGTCTTCTGATTTTGATCACTTTGTGGATTAAGTTTTAGCTTGGGGAAAAAATGAAATATAAATTTTTGTAAATATAGTATATTTATTAAGGAAATTCTCATATTTACCAAAGAAAGAGAACATTTTGAATAATTAAATTAATAATCTATTTTTTTATATTATGCATTATATATTTTATTTGGTTCATTTGTACTTATGAAAGGAAACTCAATTGGTATTAATTTTTCAGTTCTTTAAACTGTACCTCTTCCTTTAAATGAACAAGACTTGCAGTTGTGATGTCCATTTTGCAACTTCAGCAGGTTAATTGAAAGACAGACGCAATCTATTGCAAATCCAGTAACTATGCCGCGAAGTTCAACAATAGCATCTCGCACTCAGGCAGTTCCTACACGTAGAATGTCATCATCCGTGTCTCTCAATGCCCAGCTGATGGGAATGAGTAGAGATGGTAAGACACATCTGCAAATTTTGTGTCAGCCGGAGCAGCAGCACAGAGCACGGTATCAAACTGAAGGGAGCCGTGGGGCAGTGAAGGACCGCACTGGAAATGGATTCCCAGTGGTCAAGGTAATTTGTATATGACAACAGATTAGGTAATAACACAATTTGTTATTATCAGAAAGAAGTGAACATCAAGATATGTAAATTTTTATTAAGAAAAGCAATTATTAACATTTGAACATACTAACATTTGAATACAGTGAGAAAAAATTATACCTTAGCTATAATGGGCCTGGGCGCTATGTCACTAATACCCTGAGGAAACAGTTATACTCTTTTTCTGTAACTTTACCTCTTATCTTGCAAAAGCATGATACAACAATCTAGTGAATCAGGCAGACTGAAAGCTCTATTCACTACTATTGTTGCAGTTTTATGGCTTGTATCTGCCTATTGCAAGGTTTATATTGTTTGTAGTTAAACCAGGTTGTTATTAATAAATACATTAATTATAAATTAAATCATAATAGTGCCACCCAATTAGCGGAAGGCACGACCGGCGACAGCTGGAAGGGACCTGAGGCAGCCGAGCCACGCTCCACCCATTAATCTCAGTCACTAACTGAGGGGTGATTAGGGAAATGTCACTTGGCGCCGGCCGCCTCTTTCCCCCCTCCCACTGCCATCTCGAACCTTCGCGTGGATTCACGGAAACTAGAGACTTCGAGAAGACGGCGATATTGCTATAAAAAGGGGCTGCAGCGAGTTAAGTTAGTCAGTGCTTGACGAGCTAGCGAACGAACGAGAAGACTGTGTACGTGCATCGGAACGGTAACGGACGAACTGGTGAATTGTAATTGTGTGCATTACGTAATTCCGTGTAATTGGCAAGTGTTTTAACTGTAAGTCGGTGGAAATAAAGAACATTTTTGAGTGGTGCAATCGGACTTTTCATTCCACGAACCCACAAAGTCACACTGGTGTCAGGAAGCGGGAGGACAACATCACCGAACATTACAGCCATGGACGCGGCATTGGAAAAGATTTTTGAGAAGCTGACAGAAATGAAGACGGCAAATGACAACCTCGCTGCAAAAACAGAAGCGGCAAATAACAGCCTGGCCGCGGAACTGAAACAAATGAAGACGGCTAACGACATCACCGAGAAGATGGAAGAAATGAAGGCCGAGTTAACCACAGAAATGAGAGCAGCGAACGGCAGTCTGGCCACGGAAATGAAGGCAGCGAACGAGGCTCTCGCCGCAAAGTTTGAAGAGCAGTTGGCCGGCGTGAGGGATAACGTGACGGAGCTGGGCAAGAGGATGGGCCAAATGGACGAGCGTGTCGAGGACTTGGCGAACCGCTTCAATGACCTGCAGGAAAAGGCCGACAATAACGCCAAGTCCCTGAACGCCATGGTTGAAGACGATAACGCCAAGTCCCTGAACGCCATGGTTGAAGACGTCGAAGACCTCGCGAACCGCGTAAACAACCTGGAGGGAAAGGCCGACAGCAGCGTCAAGTCCCTGAACGCCATGGTGGAGGACGTCGTCGGCAGGAGACTGAAGGATTTGAAGGCCGACGCACCGGGACGCGACACAACATCGGTGCGCGTCAAACCTCCGAAATATGACGGCGCGTCAACATTTGAGGTCTTCCGCCGCCAGTTCGACACAGTGGCCAAGCACAACAGATGGTCACCGGAGGAGGAGGCCACACAGTTAATAGCCAGCCTCCAGGGACGGGCCGCGGAAGTCTTAAACGCGGTGCAGACAACGGTGGCGCCCAAGGACATCTGGGAGGCCCTGGAGAATCGTTTCGGTAACCACCGCTTAGCCGCAGCGTACCGCAGCCAGCTAAAGGCAAGGTCACAGCAGCCGGGGGAGACGCTGCAGAAGTTCGCCATAGCGATTGAGCAGCTGGCTAGCAAGGCCTTGGTTGACCTGCCACTGGAGTTCGTATCCCGGAAAGCCGCCTACAACTTTGTCGACGGGGTACGGGACACGGAGATTCGTCAGCGCCTAATGCTCGGCGATTATAAAACCATCCACGAGGCGCTGACAGCGGCATTAAGGATGGAGGCGGCCAAGGTAACATCTATCCCGACGTCGAGAACGAGGAGTGTCCGCTACGCCGGAGACGGAAGACCAGCTGAGGGACGCCGGCGAACACCTAGTGGCCTGTGTTGGGGGTGTGAACAGCCCGGACACCTGCAGAGAGACTGCCCACACCAGGAAGAGCAGCCGGAAAACGAGTAAGGGCCGTCATGGAGAGGGGCACGTCGGCGCCATCACCACCATCCCCTCGAGTGACACTGCGCGCCGTCAGCCGGCGTATGGATGACAGCCTCATCGCGGACGGTTGGGTAAGAGGAAAGCCGTGCCGCGTGCTGGTGGACACCGGGGCGGCCGTGACCATCATCAGACCTGACGTGGCGAAGGGTTTGCCGAGAAGGAAGCCGAGCCGACCATACCAGCTTGTCACGGCATCGGGCGACACCTTGCCTGTGGAGAAGGAGGCCCTGCTGGAGCTGACCTTGGGACGGAGTGCCGTGCGTCTGTGGGTGTTCGTCGCGAAGGTGGCTGAGTAGGTGATTATGGGACTGGATGCCCTCAGGAGCCATGAGGCGACGGTCGACGTCGGCAAGAAGGTCCTGCGGCTCAACGGAGAAGAGGTTATACTCCGTCAACCAGAAGAGCGCCTTGGAATCTGCAGGGTCGTCTTGGACGAAGACGTGGTTGTGCCCGCGAGGAGCGAGGTGGTGGAGACGGTGCGACTGGAAGGCCAGAGAACCAGGAACATGATGCTGGACCAGAAGACGCCTGTGCACGGACTATGTGTAGCCAGGGCACTGCTGCCGTGCCGAGAGGAGGTGCCAGTGAGACTGCTAAATCCAACGGACACCGATCACGACGTTCAGGCCGGGACGGAGTTGGGAACGTGCGAGCCCGTGGTAAGCGTAGCAGCAATCGACAAGACGCAGGAGCCGGTGCCGACGCAACACCTGGGGCCCCGGTTAGAAGGCTTACTGGAGAGGGCGGCCGACCACCTGACCGCAGAACAGCTGGAGAAAGTTCGACAACTACTGAGGTGATACGAGCGCGTCTTCAGCCAGGGCGATAGTGACTACGGCCGCACGGACAAAGTGCTTCACCGCATCGACACCGGAGACGCCCGGGCTATTCGGCAACCACATAGACGCGTCCCGCTGGCGAAGCAAGGGGCGGTACGAGCCATGCTGGAGGACATGAGATCCAGGGGAGTGATTGAAGAGTCTGACTGCCCTTGGTGTTCCCCTGTAGTCTTGGTGACAAAGAAGAACGGCGAGCTGCGCTTCTGCGTAGACTACAGAAAGTTGAACGCTGTCACCCGGAAGGGCTGTTTCCCCTTACCCCGGATTGACGACACCCTGGTCACGCTAGCTGGTGCACAGTGGTTCTCGACCCTGGAGCTGAAGTCGGGCTACTGGCAGGTAGCTCTAGATCCGAGAGACAAAGAGAAGACTGCATTCTCGACAGGCCAAGGGCTCTGGCAGTTCACGGTTATGCCCTTTGGCCTCTGCAACGCACCAGCTACCTTCCAACGCCTCATGGAGTCAATGATGAGAGGGCTGACTTACGATGCCTGCCTGCTATACCTGGACCACATCATCATCGTCGGGAAGACTTTTGAAGATCACCTCGAGAATCTGAGTAAGGTGCTACAGAGACTGCAGGCGACCAACTTGAAGCTGAACACGAAGAAGCGCCAGCTCTTCCGCAAGGAAGTGAACTACTTAGGCCACATAGTCTCAGCAACCGGAGTGGCCACAGACCCGGAGAAGACACAGGCTGTGAGAGATTGGCCTCGCCCAAAGGATAAGAAAGAATTGCGCAGTTTCCTGGGGCTGTGCAGTTATTACCGCCGCTTCATAAAGGGGTTCTCCAACATCGCAAAACCCTTCACCCGCCTGACAGAGGAACACCGGCCTTATGTGTGGACGGAGGACGCAGAAAACGCTTTCCAGCACCTAAAGGAGACCCTGTGCAGTGCTCCAATTTTGGGATTTCCACAACCGGGTGGCGCCTTCATTGTGGACACTGACGCCAGCGACCATTGCATTGGAGGTGTCCTATCGCAGATCCAGGACGGCCATGAGCAGGTGATAGCCTATTACAGCAAGACGCTATCCAAGGCAGAGAAGAACTACTGCGTCACCCGACGAGAATTATTGGCGGTAGTAAAGACCTTGGAGCACTTCCACAACTACCTGTACGGTCAGCCATTCCACCTGAGGACTGACCATTCCGCCCTAACCTGGCTATTGAGCTTTAAGAACCTGGAAGGCCAGACAGCACGTTGGGTTCAGAGGCTGCAGGAGTACGACTTCACCTCGGAACATCGTATAGGTAAGAGCCACGGTAACGCAGATGCCATGTCCCGAAGACCCTGTCCAGAAGAGTGCGGCCAGTGCACAAGAGTGGAAGAGAAGGAGCGTTCCGCAGCATCCGAGTAGTTGTGGCAGTGCCTGCTGAAGGCTGGGATAGCGCAGGCGTGAGGAGGGAGCAGCTGGCGGACGCAGACTTGGGGCCACTCTTGAGGGAAGTGGAGGCAGGGGTGAGACCAACCTGGGAGGAAATCGCACCGAGGAGCGCCACCTACAAGTTGTACTGGGCCCAATGGGACTCGTTGAAGACCAGAGATGGCGTGCTGTTCCAGGTATGGGAGTCACCCGATGGGAAGACGCAGAGAGAACAGTTGGTACTTCCCCAGTGTAAGGTACCGGAAGTCTTGGAGGAAGTGCACGCCGGTACTTCGGGAGGACACCTGGGAGCGAACCGAACGATTGACAAACTACGACAGCGCTACTACTGGCTGAGACTCCGAGCAGATGCTGAGAGATGGTGCCGTCAGTGTCACGTGCGCGCGGCGAGTCGTGGCCCCCAGACTAGGAGCAGGGGTCGCATGCAGCAGTACAACATCGGAGCGCCATTTGAACGGATCGCCGTTGCCATTGCTGGACCGTTCCCAGTTTCCGACCGAGGGAACAAGTACCTAATGGTGGTCGTGGACTACTTCACCAAGTGGCCGGAGGTGTATGCCATCCCAAACCAAGAGGCAAAGACAATCATAGACTGCCTCGTGGAGCAAGTGTTCTGTCGATTTGGGGTGCCGTTAGAGCTACACAGTGACCAGGGTACCAACTTTGAGTCCAACCTATTGAAGGAGGCACTACAAAGGCTTGGGGTGAACAAGACCCGCACGACGCCTCTACATCCCCAGTCAGATGGCATGGTCGAAAGATACATCAAGTCCTTAGAAGAACACCTGAGGAAGGTCGTGGCCAGCCATCAGTGAGACTGGGACGTCAAGGTGCCACTGTTCTTGCTGGCCTACCGCTCGTTTACACACGACACAACTGGGATGACGCCAGCCAGCTTAATGTTCGGCCGAGAGTTACGCCTCCCTTGTGACCTGGCTTTTGGAAGCCCTCCGGAGGCGAAGCAGCCCGTGACCGAGTATGTGGAGAACCTGGTGGACCACCTCCACGACATGCACGAGATGGCTCGCCAGAACATCCAGAAGGCGAGCAACCGCATGAAGACCAGATATGACAGGCAAGCCAACAGCCAAGGGTTCCAGCAAGGTGACCTGGTCTAGTTGTAGCATCCTACCCGGACCAAGGGGCGCTACCCGAAGCTCCAGCAACCATGGCAAGGACCGTACCGGGTGGTGAAGAGGATTAACGACGTGGTCTACCGCATCCAGAAGGTTCCCCGAGGGAAGATGTTGGTGGTACACCTGGAACGTCTAGCCCGCTACGATGGTGCTGTTCGGGACGTCCAGCTTTGAGGAGGGAGCAGTGTCACCCATTTAGCGGAAGACACGACCAGCGACAGCTGGAAGGTACCTGAGGCTGCCGAGCCGAGGCCCCTCCCCCCCATTAATCTCAGTCACTAACTGAGGGGTGTTTAGGGAAATGTCACTTGTCGCTGGCCGCCTCTTTCCACCTTCCCACTGCCATCTGGAACCTTCGCGTGGATTGACGGAAACTAGAGACTTCGAGAAGACTGCGATATTCCTATAAAAAGGGGCTGCAGCGAGTGAAGTTAGTTAGTCAGTGCTTGACGAGCTAGCGAACGAATGAGAAGACTGTGTACGTGCATCGGAACGGTAACGAACGAACTGGTAAATTGTAATTGTGTGCATTACGTAATTCTGTGTAATTGGCAAGTGTTTAACTGTAAGTCGGTGGAAATAAAGAACATTTTTGAGTGGTGCAATCGGACTTTTCATTCCACGAACCCACAAAGTCACAATATGTATAAATCATGGTTGGCTACATCCTAACTAAACTTGGGGAACAGCTTACAGAAAAAATACAATTAAAACATTTGACATTAAAAGTCCTTCCTGCGTTCTGATTTCAAATTATCATTTTTTTTTTTGTGCTATTACATTTTAGACTATATTATAAACATTCTAAAAATATATCGAGATTTAACTGTATTGGAACCCCACAGTGAAGCGAAATAATTATTAATTTTTAGATGAGTCGTATTTATTACACATCTGCTTCACTTTCGTACCTATTTTGAGGACATGTTTCGCAAATCATCGTTTGCATCTTCTGCTCTTATCAAGCTTTAGTCGCATAAGAGCAGAAGATGCAAACGATGATTTGTGAAACATGTCCTCAAAATAGGTACGAAAGTGAAGCAGATGTGTAATAAATACGACTCATCTAAAAATTAATAATTTTAAAAATATTGTATAAAAAGCATGTGAAAAATGCGTTTCGTAAATTTCATCTTTTAAACTCTGAAACAACCTGTTCTCACCAAGGACCTCCTTTTAAGCTAAATCAAGTTCCTGGGTTCTTCCAAATTCTTTACCCATCTTAGAAAACTAACAAACTTTCCACCAAACCTTTATTTGAGAGCTATTAGTGTTCTCTTCATCTTGCAATTGGGTTCTGTAAACATATTGTTTATCCTCGTTCACTTCTCTCTAATCTTGTTTCCAAATAAGGTTATCACAATTGTTGAAGCATTAGCAGTGTCAAGACACATTGTATTATTCTCTTAGCTGAACTTTACCAGTATTCTTTTCTCTATCTACTAACTATATAATGTATTATTTACTTGCCCTATTTCAGTTGTAGACTGATAACTTTATAATGCTCTAATACTCCCTTAGATCAAGCGAGTAACATCTTGTGACTCACATTTGCGAGGTCCAGGGTTCGATTCCTTGCGGCAGATGTCTCTGACCATGGGACTTTCATGGTTTCCCTGGATTAGTAAGCAAATGCATCCTCTTCTACTAATATTTTCCTGGTCTTTATTTTTGTACCCATAGTTTCTTACATTGTCAGCTGTTTCAGGGATTAGGGCTAGGTGTTCAGCAGGTTGTGGCTCTGCAGTGGATGTGCACTATGTAGAGTTTCTTTCCTGGCTTATATAGAAGCACAAATGTGTGGTGTTCTGTACTGATTTCAGGCCTCCTCTACTCCCTTTACCACCCTTAGTCAATATTTATTCATTTATTAATTTTTAGATGAGTCGTATTTATTACACATCTGCTTCACTTTCGTACCTATTTTGAGGACATGTTTCGCAAATCATCGTTTGCATCTTCGGCTCTTATGTGTCGCATAAGAGCCGAAGATGCAAACGATGATTTGCGAAACATGTCCTCAAAATAGGTACGAAAGTGAAGCAGATGTGTAATAAATACGACTCATCTAAAAATTAATAATTATTTCGCTTCATTGTGGTGTTCCAATACAGTTAAATCTCGATTTATTCATTTGTTTGTTCACTTCACCCTATATTAACATTCAACTTGTAATAATGTTTCATATGTTGCAAGTTAAAATTTTGCTGTGATGATGTCCTCGTCAGTTTGTGATATATATATATATATATATATATATATATATATATTTTTTTTTTTTAAATTTAGTTTTGTAATTTTGCTCTTGTTTGTTTTGCGGGATGATCAGATAAGAAAATCTTAGATGTAATGGATTTATAAAGAATTGAATTTCCTTCTCCCAGCTTTCCTCCAGTCGGTGCAAGAAATCTCATCCCTGGATTTTGGTTTCGGATTGGTGCAATATTTTAATCTCAATTTACTTAAATAATGATTCTCAAGCTTTGTTGATAATTATTTACTTGATTGGCATTAAATACAAACTTAGCCTAAGTTATACTATGAGTATAATAAATTATATTAACCACAAGATAACGTAAAAGAAAATTTTGTTTAAATTAATATAGTTCCAATCTGTGTTTGGAACCGTTCTGTCCATAAAGGATAAAGGGCTCTACTACATGAGGCAAAATAGTTCAACCCAAAGCAGTGAAGGGATTAAGCATCATCTCACTGTCGTAAAATGGACTTGTTCATTCTAATAACTGTGTATTACTTCAACTACTTCATAGCAGCAGTATAATATTTGCCTTTGTTACCTTATCATATTCCTATTTGGTTGAAAATCCTTCCCTTAGAACTCCTTTCTGCAATTTCCAGGTGTTCTCCAATTGATTATTTTCTATTTCAGAATGATTTGACTATTAAAACTAAACATTTAGTACATCAAAGAAGGATAAACATACAAATTTTAACATTATCTATTTAACTTGTTTTAATTTAAAATTAAGAAGTGTGTGTGGTTCTCAATTTTTTGTTTTTCCAATTTTAGCTTGTTGGCTACAACAAACCAGCAACGTTGCAAGTTTTCATTGGCACGGATGTTGGAGGTGTGGCACCACACATGTTTTATCAAGCCTGTCGAGTTAGTGGCAAAAATTCCACGCCATGCGTAGAGAGGAAGATTGATGGTACTGTGGTGATTGAGGTAGACTTTGACCCTGCCAAGGATATGGTCATCACGTATGTATATCTTATTAGGGTTCATCCATTGTTCATCTTATTATACATGTGAAGCAGAATGCTAAAATTGGGGTATTTTGACAGCTGTGACTGTGTTGGGATACTCAAGGAGAGAAATGTGGATGTGGAGCATAGGTTCCCAGATCAATCTGGTGCGCGCAACAAGAAGAAGTCAACAAGGTGTCGAATGGTGTTCCGCACAACTATCACACATAACGATGGTTCTACTGAGTTACTGGAGGTCACATCACATCCTATTGTGTGTAGTAAGTATAAGCGTTAGACAGTTCTAAAACTTGATTTAATATCAGAAGGTAGAAGCAGTTTGTAGTTTATATACTCACACCAGCTGAGCTACCATATTTTATTTTTGTATTCTAAAGGGCTTGCATAAGTAATGGACACACAGATGTCTAGCACCAAGTGGCATCTGGTTATCAATAGATGTGGTATATAGATTTGTTTTCAATCATTTATAAAGTGTATGGTTAAATTAAGTTAGAAGTAACTCATATGTATACATAAGTCAAATATGAAGTCGTTGAGAAATTCGCTAATTCCAGTGCATATATAAGTAAGGATACTGGCCTATCGCCAACACTGATTTTCCCTCAATTGATGCAGTTTTTGTGATCGTTGTAATTTCCATGGCAGCTGCATTGGCAGTTAATTTATTCAAATTTCTTCATGATTTTCAATTACAGTTTTCAGAAAGTTTATAAAATTCACTAGTATATTAGCACTCTGTTCCCTGATTTTTCTCCCTCTCCCTATAATGCCCCTTTTATTGGTTGAGGTCCCAGCTTATGAGATTATCATTGTTAACTTCACTATTTATCAAGTCACCATTCGCAATACCTTAATTAATTTTACCATTCTCATTATTAAAGCTCTCATGGAGTAAAGAAAAACATCTTAACTAATTAGCAATACAAAACTGACATCCAACTAGTATATTTTGCAACACCGTAATCCTACCTCAGAAACCTGCAAAATGCATGGCTCTATTGTACTCGCTAATAGCTTTGCACCGGGGTGTGTGGAGTGGAATGAGTACGCAAAGTCTCACTTCTTTGAAAAACAGTTTGTTAAAAATTTGAGTAGACAGTATAAGGTGTCTCATTGGCTGACAATTATCTCACAGTTGGGATGATATTTTGCATTATAGCATCATCATAGAAAAGATTTAACTTCACTATATTACACTATACTATGGATATTTTAAAGAAGTTATAGCAGTTGTTATTAAATTTTAGATGAGTCGTATTTTTTACACATCTGCTTCACTTTCGTACCTATTTTGAGGACATGTTTCGCAAATCATCGTTTGCATCTACGGCTCTTGTGCGACTCACGAAAAATAATGTGAACGATCTTACCTCCATGTTGTCCGGTTTTTAAAGTTGGTTGGATCTAACTTTCGTGTGTTCCTCTTGACTTAACGTCACTTCAATATATCGAGATTTAACTGTATTGGAACACCACAGTGAAGCGAAAAATTATTAAATTTTAGATGAGTCGTATTTTTTTACACATCTGCTTCACTTTCGTACCTATTTTGAGGACATGTTTCGCAAATCATTTTTTGCATCTATGGCTCTTGTGCGACTCAAGAGCCGTAGATGCAAACGATGATTTGCGAAACATGTCCTCAAAATAGGTACGAAAGTGAAGCAGATGTGTAAAAAAATACGACTCATCTAAAATTTAATAATTTTTCGCTTCACTGTGGTGTTCCAATACAGTTAAATCTCGATATATTTAAGTGACGTTAAGTCAAGAGGAACACGCGAAAGTTAGATCCAACCAACTTTAAAAACCGGACAACATGGAGGTAATTAATAATAACTAAACACTAGTAACACAACTTCACTTATCTTATTTATGTCCTGGGACTGGTTTCAAAGCAAACATCTGCTTTATCCTCAGCCACTCAGCTTGACACTCACCCACTTACTGACTGACTGACTGACCTTGACCACTACCGGAGTTTGAAGAATAGCTCCTTATCTAACTGCCATCTACCGGGGACAACACAAACTTATTGATGATGTCTATAGGAGGGATATCAAAATTCATTACGCGATCCTTATTTTTCAAAATAAATATCTTCTCCCAAACCATTAAATCTATCGGTTCCTTCAATTGTTTCAATAATTTAACTTCTGGATTTACTTAATGATTATATGACCAAAAATGATCAGCCACTGCCGATTTCTCGGTCTGTCTATTTTTAATATTTCTAAAATGTTCTTTCGCTCTGGTTTCTAAATTACGCTTGGTTCTGCCAATATAGATCTTATCGCATTCTAAACAGTTAACTTGATAAATACCAGATTTTTTGTTGTCTGAAATTTTGTCTTTTTTAGAAAACTGTAGCAAATTCTTTATACTGTAATTATTAGGAGGTGCTAGTATTATACCCACTTCTTTGAAAATTTTTTGGAACTTTTCATTTGCCCATGGATGATAAGTAAATTTTTTGAAAATATAATCCTTTTTTACTTTTTTAAGAGTGGAAACATCATTAACATTTTTTTGATATTTAAATTTTTCCATTCTTCTGATTATAAAATCTTTATTAAAGCCGTTAATTAAAGCAGTGTTTACAATATGTTTATATTCCGCATTAAATTCTTCTTCATTTAGAGGTATGTTTATCAATCTGTAAATCAAACTATTAAAAACAGCAAATTTGTGTGACATAGGGTTAAAACTTTTATTTTTGATATATTTATCCGTGTGCGTTAACTTTCTATAGATGCCAAAATTTAATTTATTGTTATTTTTCATTATTTTTAGATCTAGAAAGGGGATGTAGCCATTGTTTTCAATCTCTATTGTGAACTTGATAGCTCTATCCTGTGAATTTAGAATATTTAAAGCCTCATCTATATATCTTTCAGGAACTATGGCAAAAATGTCATCTACGTATCTATACCATATTTTAAAAATTGAAGGGAAAGCTTTAGTGACTTCTATTTCAAAAGCACTCATAAATAGATCAGCAAGAAAATTTAAATAAAAACCACCCTAAAGAAAATTACAATAAACATATCATTAAATCATTAAAAGAAAAAGATGTTATATTTACGAAAGCTGATAAAGGGAACAAAGTTGTAATATTAGACAAACACGAGTACAACAACAGAGTGGAACTTTTACTGCAAGGAGAAGATTACATAAGCATTAAGAATGACCCTTTAAAATCGTGCATTATAAATGTGAATAAAACACTTAATGAGGTTAAAGTCATACCTAAAAAAGAACAGCATATGGTTAAAGTCAGTAACCCAGTGTTACCGAGGATGTATGCCTTGCCTAAGATACATAAACCTGGCAATAAAATGAGACCGATTGTAAATTTTATAAATTCACCCACGTATAATTTGGCAAAATGGCTAAACAAAAGGTTTAATACTTTTGATAGATTTAACAGCTTAAGTATAAAAAACTCATTTGAGTTAGTAAACAAGATCAGCAATATATTATTGTCAAAAAATGATAGGCTTGTGTCGTTTGATGTAACTGCCCTATTTCCCAGTATTCCCAAGGAAAAACTTCTAACGTTTTTAAGAAAATGGTTGAGTTCTAATGATTTGGATAAGGAGTCAATAGAGGATTTTATGAAACTTACTAATCTGTGTTTAGATCAAAATTTCTTTACTTTCAATGGAAATGTTTTTCAACAAATTTCAGGAGTAGCTATGGGTAGTCCCCTTTCAACCTTTCTTGCTGATCTATTTATGAGTGCTTTTGAAATAGAAGTCACTAAAGCTTTCCCTTCAATTTTTTAAAATATGGTATAGATACGTAGATGACATTTTTGCCATAGTTCCTGAAAGATATATAGATGAGGCTTTAAATATTCTAAATTCACAGGATAAAGCTATCAAGTTCACAATAGAGATTGAAAACAATGGCTACATCCCCTTTCTAGATCTAAAAATAATGAAAAATAACAATAAATTAAATTTTGGCATCTATAGAAAGTCAACGCACACGGATAATTATATCAAAAATAAAAGTTTTAACGCTATGTCACACAAATTTGCTGTTTTTAATAGTTTGATTTACAGATTGATAAACATACCTCTAAATGAAGAAGAATTTAATGCGGAATATAAACATATTGTAAACACTGCTTTAATTAACGGCTTTAATAAAGATTTTATAATCAGAAGAATGGAAAAATTTAAATATCAAAAAAATGTTAATGATGTTTCCACTCTTAAAAAAGTAAAAAAGGATTATATTTTCAAAAAATTTACTTATCATCCATTGGCAAATGAAAAGTTCCAAAAAATTTTCAAAGAAGTGGATATAATACTAGCACCTCATAATAATTACAGTATAAAGAATTTGCTACAGTTTTCTAAAACAGACAAAATTTCAGACAACAAAAAATCTGGTATTTATCAAGTTAACTGTTTAGAATGCGATAAGATCTATATTGGCAGAACCAAGCGTAATTTAGAAACCAGAGCGAAAGAACATTTTAGAAATATTAAAAATAGACAGACCGAGAAATCGGCAGTGGCTGATCATTTTTGGTCATATAATCATTAAGTAAATCCAGAAGTTAAATTATTGAAACAATTGAAGGAACCAATAGATTTAATGGTTTGGAGAAGATATTTATTTTGAAAAATAAGGATCGCGTAATGAATTTTGATATCCCTCCTATAGACATCATCAATAAGTTTGTGTTGTCCCCGGTAGATGGCAGTTAGATAAGGAGCTATTCTTCAAACTCCGGTAGTGGTCAAGGTCAGTCAGTCAGTCAGTCAGTCAGTCAGTAAGTGGGTGAGTGTCAAGCTGAGTGGCTGAGGATAAAGCAGATGTTTGCTTTGAAACCGGTCCCAGGACTTAAATAAGATAAGTGAAGTTGTGTTACTAGTGTTTATTATTAATAACCTAGTTTACTTCACTGTCAGCAGCTTCAGTTTTTTACATAACATGGAGGTAAGATCGTTCACATTATTTTTCGTGAGTCGCACATGAGCCGTAGATGCAAACGATGATTTGTGAAACATGTCCTCAAAATAGGTATGAAAGTGAAGCAG